>QMIH01000127.1:814163-833074 GCA_003987875.1 Clarias batrachus
TATATCTCCGTACATCTTTAATCAATTATTATTAATAAAAAAAAAAAATAATAATTTACAAGTTACACACGTTATTCTAATAGTATGTTTTATAAAGGTATCAGTTTTTGTTTCAATAAATATTCAATATTTAATGTCCGTAGTGTGAAATTTTCACAGCAGAAGTAACTGGTATCCGTTACCATGGTAACGCACAGAGGATGTAATGTCTGCGATGGTGACTTTGCAGGGTGTTCCGAATGGTAAAGTTTCGTCAAGGGAAGTGCCCTTCCCCGACATTCCCTGCACAGGGAGTAGGGAGCACCCTGTTAAGTACACTTTAGAATAGAATGCAGCCTGTGTGTTGAGTGTGGGACTTTTTTTTTAATGATCTTTAGTGTCGCTCTATGGTCACAGGTGTTGTGTATTCTAATGACTTCTGGCAGGTTATTTAAGCCTTTCAGGTGCATTTCAATCGACCTGAAGTACCCTGCGAAGTATACGTCACTGAGTGTTCAGCCATGTTAAGTGTGATTCCAAACCGCAGGGAGTGAAAATGTACAGTTCAAAGGGATCTGTGAACAGTGTAGGGAACAACTGAGCAAAGGGGCTTCACTTCACTGGAAAAGGGAACGAAAAATTTCACATAAGTCATTGCGTCTTGCTGGAGAGTGAAAAAAAAAGGATCTTGAACAAGGATTTATATTATTATTATTATTATTATTATTATTATTATCAAGGATGACATCATATTAATAGGATGCAATAAATTCGAATAAATTTGAATAAATTTAAATTGTGAAAATTTTACACTACGGACATTAAATGTTGAATATTTATTGAAACAAAAAAACTGATACCATTATAAAACATACAGTACTATTGAAATGTGTATGCCTTATTAAAAAAATAAATAATTGATTAAAATGTAGGGAGATTTTTTTTTCAAATTACAAGCCTATATAATAATAAGGATTTCTTAATTTCTTAATTCAATTAAAATGCAACTTTATTTTTGTCCTCTAATAATAATGATAATAAATATATAATCCTTTTTCATGCTCCAGCGAGGCGCAATGACTTATGGGAATTTTTTCATTCCCATCTCTGGTGAAGTGAAGACGCGTTGTTCAGTTGTTCACTACACAGTTCGCAGTTCCATTTGTACTGCACATTTTCACTGGCTGGGGTTTGGAATCACACTTAACATGGCTGAACACACTGTGTAGTGTACTTCGCAGGGTACTTCAGGCCAATCGGAACGCCCCCTCACTGTATTGTCTTGCATTTGACCTGTCTTATTCACTCTGTTCCATTCGTTTCCTGTTTCCTGTTTATTCGTTCATTCTCTGATAGCGATTCCTGTTTTTTTTTTTGCTTGTGTGTTACATTCATTGTTTTCTTTGGCACTTCAATCATCATGTACAATGCACACAGTACAAGCCACTGGAGACATCATGATCAGTTGGTTAGGTCTAGGCTCAGCAGTGGTACAGTAGTGGGCAATAAAAATAAGTCCACTGACGACCTGAATGCTGAATGTATTGAATGACCAAGTGATCACATATTTTTTGTTCCGGTCTTTAGGCTGCTCTCGAAACCTGTGCTGATCTGCACAAACAATTAGGCACAGGTTTTACACCAGATGCCCTTCCCGATAACTCTCTCATTTTATCTGACTGCATCCAGGGGCTATACAAAGCATCGTCTTGTTCAAAATAAAGCACAAGTGAATTTGAATAAAGGCAAATCTCGAATCCAGTTGGTCTGAAGCTATTGGTTCATTTCTTTTAACAGCAGCTCTGACAACAGTGCAGCTGCAAAAAAAACAAAAAAACAAAACAAAAAAAACATGTTTATATAGCTGGTGTTCATGAGTCCCTGAAAATGCTCCAGCTTAGGAAAATGCAAAATTTATATCATTATTAATAATGTTCATTGCCATGTTTTTCATTTCGCACAGTAGGCTCAGAGAAGTGCCTTATTTTTTTTTTAAAGACCAGTCTGTGTAAGTGCTCCTTTCATTTAACTTCATACCACAGCGCTGTTGAATTCTTTATTTTGATTCATCAGACGTTCTTGATTATTTTCTCTGACTGCAAATCGAATCAAAGGTCCAAATTTGTTTCTATAGTAACAAAATGAACCAATAGTTGCCCTGCAGTGGATGCAATTGGCACCCAGTCCAGGGTGTACCCCGCCTTGTAAGTTCTCCTGGCATAGGCTCCAGCCCCCCCGTGGCCCTGAATACAGTATTAATTGGTATAGATGATGAGTGAGTGAGTGAATAAACTAAAAGTAAGACATGTAGTATTGATATTTAATGAGAGACATTGGTTTACTGTTTGCGACAAGATGTATGTGAGTCTGACCAAACTATTCTCTCTCTCTCTCTCTCTCTCTCCCTGTCTTTCCCCGTCTCTACACATCCCACTCCTGAGCTGCCGGTGATTCAGACCCTCTTTACCCTCTGGACCAATCTGGCTCATCCTGGTGCCCCGCTTCTGATTTCTGAGGCTGGTGACTCTAAATGAACGTCTCCTCTGCAGCAGAAGTAAGTTGTGGTCTTGCTTTCCTGAAGATCTCCATGAGAGCCAGGTTCATCATGGTGCTTGATGCGTTTTTGCAATGCACTTGACAATACTGTTCGGTCTTTTAACAACTGACTGTTGCTATTACCTGGAATTACATAATGCCATATGTGTTCATTTATAGTTTTAAAATCGTCAGTGTTGTTCTATAACAGGCATGGGCAAACTACGGCCCGGGGGCCACATGCGGCCCGTTAAACGTTTTGATTCGGCCCGCCAAACTTGAAAAAATGTAATAAATTAACCTTGTTAATGTTTTATTTCCGCTGTAATTCTGATGTTTCCTCACTAGATGCTTTAAAATAAAATGGTCATTTATTTGATTTTCAGTGTTTAAAGACTCATTTCGAAGTCAGAGATTTTATTGTAATGCTTTTCTTCATTTTCACTGGAAATTAAAGCACATGTTTTCTCCATCTCCCAAGATGTGTATTTTTCCCCCAATGAGGTGATTTTACCAAAGCAGGCCATCTATCTGCTCCTGTTCCGGCCCCTTTGTCAAATGTTAGAACTCAACGTGGCCCACGAATCAAAAAGTTTGCCCACCCCTGTTCTATAATGTAGAAAATAAATCACTAAGCAAAAAACATTGAATTAGAAGGCGCGTCCAAACTTTTGACTGGTACTGTAAGTCAGGAATAAGGAAATGTGTCATTAGTAATAGTAGTATAAATAATAAAAGTATTAAGTGAGCTAATTTTAAAATAATGCAATTAAAAGTTCTTCAGGTCGTTATGAAAATTATTGTTAAATTCCTTTGTTATTGTTGTCATTATTATTAGAGCTGACTGAAACTCCTTTTTAGAAACATTAGCATCAATCTGAGGCTATTTGTTTAAGAAATGATGATGATGATGATGATTATTATTATTATTATTATTACAGATGATAAAAAAAGTCTCTATTTGGATATCATGCACTGTATAGGTCAGGGATATCCTCTAGAGGGCGCTGGTTGGAGAGCTCGTCACATGGCTGCCCAGTGAGGTCTGCTTGGGATGCATGTGGTGACTGGGGACGGTTCCACTTTATTATGAAGACGATCCAGGACAGGCAGCTGTTCTTTTAAGGACTTGTGACTGCAGTCACTCGATAGTTCAGGACTGGAATTTCCTACAGTTTTGTACCTGAGCCTCCAATAACGTACTGCACTCCATATTATCTTAAAGACATGCAAGATTCAGCGAACTTTATTAATGTCAGAGGGAAAACTCTTAAATCAATTGATAATAAACTGTTACATTGAACTTCCAGCTGTACTCATACCACACAGTATCCGTGCTATCTGTTATCACCCAGATGAGGATGGGTTCCCTGTTGAGTCTCTGATTCCTCTCAAGGTTTCTTCCTGTTGTCATCTCAGGGAGTGTTTCCTTCAGCACCGTCGCCCTCGGCTCGCTCATCAGGGACAATCTGATCAGACATGTTTTTGCACATTTCTATTCAATGATCATAACTTTATTTAGTTTCTGTAAAGTCGCTGAGGCCGTCGTTAAAAATTCGATACAATGAAAATACAAATAAAATTGAATAGAATTGTTTAAAGTTGTTGGAAGGAGTCTCCAGTGTCAGTGAGATTCCTTTCATGGGAAGGTTTTTAGGATAGAAGGGTTTCTGGTTTGTCAGTAACAAGACAAGCTACATTCCCCCCCCCCTTTTTTTTTTTTAACTTTCAGATTAGAGTTAAATAGAGGCGACAATGTGTAGCTGCCTGTAGCATGTCTGATAACAGGAACTAACTTGTTTTTTGGACATTCCACAAAATTAACTGCATTAGCATAAAAAAGGACAACATTCCAGGGACTAACACTCAGTTCCTTATCATTACTGGAGGGTTAGAAGTGGTTGCACAGCTGATGCAAATCCTTAAATTACTTTAAAAAATGTGCCCTTTAAGTCGTGTTGGTTTTATCATACATTTATTGTAGTTAATTAGCATTACTCTGTGTTAGTAACTCCAGGTAGGCAGTGCGTGGGCAGCGGTGACACATGACGCACATTACCTGTATCTCAGGTATTACATGTCTCCTGAAGCCGATAATGTGTTAATCTCTCTTAGACGCTGAGTGACAGCAGGCAACAGAGCTCATAAATGTGTCAATACTGATATATGAGTTATTTCACTTGTATCACCCAAGAGATAAAATACAGTACATACAGTATACAGCATGTATCTTTTTTTTTTCATTGGCTTTCTAAACCGAGTATAGAAAGCCAAATAAAACATAAAATAACGAGAAATTATGAAGGAATGAGTTATTGGTTTTATATACTGTACAGTATATATATATAATGAACTAAAATGTATGCTGCACAATCCTGAGCCCTGTATATGTTTATTAGGCTCAGGATTGTGCAGCATGATTTTTAGTTCATTTTATCCAACTATTCCAACATAAAAACATGAAGGAAAAAAAAAATGTTGCAAAAACACATAGGAAAAGAAATAGCACAGATACACTTTTTTTTTGGTTGACCAAATAATAATAATAATAATAATAATAATAATAATAATAATAATAATAATATGTTAATTTTGAGTTCTACATTTTTGTGACATCATTCCCGTATTCCTGTCGTGGTAGAATTTACACATTATAAAAGTAATGATAATCTAATGATAAGCACTTAAATTTTTTTTTTTTGTACTGCCTGGGTTCGATTCATGGCCAGGTTCGACGGTGTGCATGAAGTTTGCATGTTCTTGGAGGGTTCCTTCAGGTACTTCGGTTTTCTCCCACAATCCAATGACCTGCAGTGTGTGAATGGGTGTGTGAGTGTGTGTACGCCTCGTGCTCATTGACCTACAGTGTGTTGTGTTGTGTTGCCGTCATGGATCTGAGCTGCTTGAGATTTAAGGGTTTCCAAGAACTTAAATCCTTAAACTCCAACTTTTCAGTTTGGTTCTTCTCATGCCTACTAAATGGACCCGTCCTCCCCTTCACTTTGGTTTGCACTTGCATCTGTTCCTTTGGATGCACAATACACGAGCTTATCTTATCTTATGGCCAAACGTATATAAACAGATTCATGTCGTTCTTCTACAAACTGTTGCAACAAAGATGGAAGCACAAAAGCCTGTAGAATTTCTTCACATACTGTGACATTCGCAGCTCCACTTTACTGAACCTTTAAATTTTGGCACAGAGATCAGCAGTTCCAGGGAGGTTATGTGTCTGTCACATGGTGGACTGACTCACTGGTGTTGGCAGCACAAAGTGCACGTATGAGGTTCTGTGTTCATATTACAACCTAATTATGTTTGGGTTTTTTTGTTTGTTTGTTTTTTTTGTACGCCCACGAGCAATTCTGTGGAAAATTCCGGAAATCTTTGTGAAAGTGAAATGTACCAACAAGTTGCTACAAAAACGCTACAAAGTTCTGAGGTAGAAAGTCAGTCTTTAGAAGTTATAGCTCGTACAAATTCGCTTAGCTAGAACTCTGAGGTCCGAACCTGTCGCAGCATGACAACGCCCATGTGTCATCAAGTCATCAAGTCACAATATTTAACTAAGGTAAGAGAGAACAAAGACAACTGGCCTGCAAAGAGGTCTGACCTCAACCCTATTGAACATCATTGGGAAGAATTGGCCCCGGAAGTGGGTCCTGACGGTCCGATCATGCATGGCTCCCGTGCGCTGGGGAAACTTTCTACCTTGATGGTGTCCATGCACTAGTGAATCACTGGGATAAGTGCATCAGTGTAGCAGGAGATCAAGGGAGTCTTTACTTTGGTCACAGTGTGCTGTTATTCTGTGCAATCAAAAGTCCCAGTTTGACTTGAACATCATTTGTACAAAGTTAAAACTGGACTGTGATTGAAAAAAAAATAAATCAAATGTTCTGATTTGGTCTATTTCATTTGGATAATCTTATCATCAGGTTTCTTACAGATATCTTCATGCTGTATCCTCTGGACAACGCATAACTTGCCATTTAACATTCCTTTTACTTAACAATGAAGTAATCACTTTTGGGGATCTTGGTGTACTTATGGTATCTTAAAAAATGAAGATCTGGTTTAAGATATGAGGTCTTGTTTTTCCTCAAGATCAACTCTCCTGATGTGAAGCTCTTCCAGATGGTGGACCTATTAATGTCTCACTTATTAAACTTTGTCGGTGCATAAACAGGAACAAAAGCACCCAGTTTCGATTGTCATCTCTTTTCCACCAAAAGCTCCGAAATTGGTTTAGAGAATATAAAAGTGCTCAGAGGGAGCACTCACTCACTCACTCTCTCATCATCTATCCCGCTTTATCCTGGTCATGGCGGGCCTGGAGCCTATCCCAGGAGACTTGGGGTATGAGGTGGGGTCTGACCCACTCAGACACAGACTACTGGCAATTTGGGAGCACCAGTTTGCCCAATCTGTATGTGTTTGGACTGTGGGAGGAAACCGGAGTACCCGGAGGAAACCCACCCTGCATGCGGAGAACATGAAAACTCCATGCACACAGACCCCAGGCAGGAATCAAAACATACTGCGTTTCATATAAAGTTCTCCACTTTGACCTAAGGATGACATTTATTGAAGGAGTCTCTACAGGAAATGACTGTAAATGGATAGAAAGTGGGACCTTTTGTCTTGACTCGGTAACCACTGGGAAATTGCTGTGGTATAAGAGCAATAAAACCCCTAGTGGTTCGAGCTAATCACCGTTGAAGTGGTTCTAGTAACGCAGCTTGTTGTTGGGCTTCATCAACCCACTTTATCTTTAATTATTTCCATATAACACCATTGCCCTGAAGTCCTTTAATTAACATATGACCTTTAGTGGAACCATAACACTAAATTTCGTCCATCAGGTTAACCCTGGTTAAAACCGACTCCATTAAGGAGCACTTGTGATGTTCACTACAGGTCAGTTCCTGCGGTATGGCATGGTGTGGTGTTGTATTACATATGGGCGTTATCGGAGCGTATGATCAGTAGATACCTCCTGCACATAGAGTATAGGAAATGGATGGATGGTATGTGGAACCGATTGCTCGGCGTGTATTGACGTGTCTGTGCGGGCTTTATTTTGGTGACTGCATTCCTGTAATGCCAGTCCCTCCAGATGTCTATACATGACATCCCTACTTTCAGATCTGTTAACAGCATACCGGAAAAGACTGCGTAGGCTTGTATTTTAAGGTCAGACAAGACTGCCTGAGGAAAAACATCCCACTTTTTTTTTTTTTTGAAGTGATACTCAAAACCTAACAGTTCTAATGCTAATCAATTAAGCTTATAAAGATCTCTTTAAGGAGGTATATTAAGGCATTTTACACGAAGCTGACTTCCAGGCTTGTGAAAGTTGTTCACATATGTACTGTTGGTAATGGAAGAAAATACAGGCCAGGAGTGACTACACAATACGTATGTATGGTATGAGGGGTGTTCAAGTCAAAGCGGGACTTTTGATTGTGCAGAATTGTCTGCGATGGATTGGCACCCTGTCCAGGGTGTACCCCGACTTGTGCCCCAAGTCTCCTGGGATAGGCTTCAGGCCCCCCGTGACCCTGAATACAGGATTTAGTGGTATAGATGAAGAGTGAGTGAGTGAGTGAGTGAGTGAGTGAATTATGAGAGTAAAAACTCTCTCTATACTTATCCGAGTGTTTCATTAGTGCTTGGATACCATCAAGTTATACAGTTTTATCAGTACACCGGAGCCATGATCACACTGCTTGCTTCATGTCTGAAACTCCGGCCTCCCAGGAACTCCAAACATGTGGAAATGGACTGGAAGAAGGTCAGGACTGTATGGTACTGTATGTGGCAATAACTCCGAGCCGAGCTCCTGTAAATGTGCAAGTGGTGTTGGTGAGTGATTGTGCGTACAGCTCCCACAGACAGATGCGTCTCTTCCCTAAGTTGGCAAAAAATTGTCGGTTTTCAAGGATCAGTCGCTGAATGTTCACGGGAAAGACTGAAATGTACTGCGAGCCACCTTGGCCGGGATCGTCATTCACGGACACGCGGCCTCCTTCAAAACGTTTGCATCATACAAATGTTTTACTGTGCAAGTCCCAGTATGTCCCAATGTGTCTACCCAGTACTGTAAGTCCCAAAGTCCCAGTTTGACATGAAAGCCCCTTGTTATAACTAGAAAACATGGCTCGGGACTTATGCGATTCACACACGGGGTGGGGCACAGTAATACTGTGTAATACAGGGTTGGTTGATTTGGATCTATGAAAGCTGAAAGAGAAGTATCTCCTGAAGCCAGACCGTACGACATCCTGTCTTGCGGCAACCCCCACGAGTCTGGAATGGTCCATGTGGAAGTCATTAATGAGCACGTGGTCCACGATACACTGTATAGCTGTTGGTCTGAACCAACCAAATATTGACACTTGGACTCCCTCAGGACCTGAACTATGAAAGGGGGGTGGGGGGGTCTTGTGAATCTGAAAGGAGTGGGCGACATTCTGGGATAATTTGGGGATTGTAAATACTTTGAACGTGGGATACTTTGGCAGGATTTTACAGCCAGATGTGTCTTGTTGAAAGTTATGTTGAATTAATGGGCCATGTGCAGCTTGCTGATCTTCCCCCCAAGTTTGCTTTTTTTTCCCCGCGTTTAATCTGACATTTATGTTGTATCTCCTGACCAGAGGAACAAGAAAGTGTTTAAGATGAGGATATACACATGAAGCGGGACCTGTCAAGGAGTGTGCTGGGAAGTTCAGACCTGGGTAATGAAGTCTGACTCTAGGAGCCACAAACCCAGGCAGTTTTAGGGGAGCGTTGAATGGGGCTGTAGGACTCATATAGGAGTCATGTTTTGGAATTCAATTTGGCACTTGTATGTTGACCTGTCTTGATCTTGGTCACTGCTTTAGCTAAATATAGAGTTTAAAATGATAGACATGTTCTCTTCTTTTCACATGGACAGGGTTTGACAAGACGTAATCCCTTCTCCTGGAAAACATAGCCTTGTTATTGCGCAATCTGCAATTGAAGCCAAATATTTGAACTGGTTTAATGACCCAAATACAACCAATGTATTATGTATGGGTGTTGACTTTGGCAAGTAATGTTTTTGAACAATTGCATATTCGTTTCTTGTTTCCTTGGTCCATCTTGTGTTATTCTAACTAAGAGAACATTCAGCAATGGACTGAGACAGGTTCACTGCTCTAAGAGACATTATGGTAGGTCATTTCTACAGTAACTGGAAGCCAGTAGGCTCTTAAATGAGTCTCTGCAAGGCTAGGGAAGTGTCGCCTTTCTTGTCTCTTTCCTTCCACAATTATGCACATTGGTTACTTCTGTATATTTGGTCTTTTTTTTTTTGTTTATTTCTGCAGAGTTGTAGGCGACATGGTGGCGTAGTGGTTACCACTGTGGCCTCGCACCTCCAGCGTCTGTATGCATGGAGTTTGCATGTTCTCCCCGTGCTTGGTGGATTTCCTCAGGGTACTCCGGTTTCCTCCCACAGTCCAAAGACATGCAGATTAGGAAACTTGGAGTTCTCAAATTGCTCAGAGTGTTTGAAATGAGCATGTTGCCCTAAGATGGATTGTCACTTTGTACAGGATAAGTAGTATAACTTGTACTTATTTTGTTTATATCTTTAGTGATTGTTATATTTCATCTTGAATCCGTTCATTCACTTTGTCCTGCCTGTCTTGACTAGTCCTGGTCCCTGACTTGTCTTGGACATGAAAACAGTGTTCTTGACTACAGTCCTAGCACTGGCCAGCCTTAATTAGTGACCTGAGGGAGTGATAAATGCTGTTCAGCTCCTTAAATTAGATATTTGAATCCTGGAGATGCCTTTGTGATCATCGCTGGTGATGTGTAATGTCACTTAATTGTGATTGTAAAACTCACTTACTTTCCATTTTCCACTTACTTTAAACAGTCGGTTCCGATCAAATGGCGTCAGCCAAAACATGGTATCAGAGATAAAAAGAGTCTCAGCTCGGTGAAAAAGTGAATTTTCAGATGGGATCATATAACGACATTTGTCAGAATACTTAATGCTTCTTATGTTTCGGTCCATGCTTTGTTTTTTGTAAGTATGCATACACATTTATATTTGTATTAAATACAAAAAAAACAGAAAAACATTTGCTAAATAATTGTGTTGCCCTTTTATGTAGTGTCCGTAACTTTTTTTAAAAATCGAATCAATTAATGATTATAACTGTCGTTCATATGAAACTTGGCCGATTTAGATTTCATATAAACCTGAAAAAGTGAATTATTCTAAAATGCTAAATTGTTCAGATATTGTAACATGAATTTGACATGGTTACAGACACTACAGATTTATTTTTTATTTTTTGCTTTTTTAGCTTTTACCGAAAATCAATTTAAGCAACAGTTTTTACAGGGCATGTGCTTCTAGAAGCATACATCAACTTTGGTATCAATACTTCTAAAGAAATATGAATAATTTGCATTTTAAATGATTATTGTTTGAAGCGAGACAGTACTACACAATGCTGAAAAAAGTCCATTTCTGGGCCACATGTAAAATCATCTCTTCAAAACGGCTGAACTTGAAAATACGTAGGTACAGAAGGAGCTTCTTTGGAACACACATTTTTCTAAATGATATGTAAAACATAATTTTTTTTTTCAATCAACATCAACACTGTGTCTTGGCCGTATAAAGCTTGCTTAAGCGCCACTTAAGAGTTCAGAGGAACTACTGAACTGTGTAGCATACCATATAAGGATGTCGATCTACAGTCGATTTTAATTCTTTAAATAAAATCCCGCATCAGTTTGAGGATGTGAAAAGGCTCATGATTTATGCAATACGTAGCAAGGTTTTGCAGTTCCACTGAGAGTGGTATTTATTAGGTATCTAGATAGGCTTGTAATTATAACAGCTGAAGCAGTCTCTGGTGGACAGGTATGGGGGCATTCCACACATTGTTCACCCTATGCAAACACAGTCCCTAAGGACACTATCTCTTTTTTATCTCTTTGTAAATGCTAACATTACTAGTCCAGGCTCCTTAATAAGCCTGTTCACCTGTGGATCATGGGAAGCTAAGAAGGAGTTTCGCTGTTCCCCTTTCTCCCATGCCCCGGTGCACAGGGGGTATTCATGGGTGCTGGTGTGATTGCAGTCTTCTTGCTTAGAACTTGTTTGTTCACGGCCTTAATTTTGGCCCATGTGGGTTTGGTTTAGAGCTGTCATGCTTAGAGTCAACATATTCACTTCCACTTCACTGCACAGACTAACAGACAAACTGAGACAGTGTGTCTGAACTTGTCTCATTTTTTTAATTCATATTCATTTTCATATTCATATTATTATTTTGACGGTTTCGAATAATGCTACCACACAAATAACATTGGATTACGTAGAGAGTGACGTTCTCTCTCTCTCTCTTTCTCTCTCTCTCTCTTTCTCTCTCGAAAGTGCTGGTTAAAAGGATTAACGATGCCAGTCCGCCTGTCGCAGCGTGATGTAACCTAGCCAAAGTTCAGTTGATAACCCTGCGGTTACCTGGCAAAGGAATGAGGAAAAAAAAGTAAACAAAATCCATACGACAAAGTCCCCCAATGTGAACAAGACCCTGAGGCTACTGAAAGGAAGGGAGGGAGGGAATAGAGGCGTGTGTACAGACGAGAGAGAGAGTGAAAGAGAGTGAGAGCGAGATAGTGTGTATGCACAGCATGAACCGAGAGATTGCGCGCCTGTGAAAGAAAGTAAGAGACAGCAGAGAAGAAAGGGAGGAAGTTTGATAAGCGTTCTGCGGAAATGTGTCTGTTGTTTGTTTAGGTCCAGGCAGCATCTGTCTATCCGTCTAACAATTCTTCTAACAATTTTTTCTTTTCTTTTTTTTTTTTAAGACTATGAGTGTGTGTGGGGGACAGAAACGTTATGTGTCCACACTTAGGATCCAGCTGTCAGCATCTGGAGCAGCCTCACGCTCCTTCATCACTACGCAGGGGAAGAGCTCAGAGAGACCACTCAACTCTGGTAAGTGTGTTTTACTGTATATACAGGAGGCTGTGCAATGTGCTTTGTGCTGGTTGTCATGCGTAGAGGTGAGCCTTAGTGGTAAAAGATAATTGCAGTCATTTGAACCGTCACAGCATGTCACCCTTAACGAAGGGGTTTTGTTGATTTTTATTGATATATGACAAAGGTGACGGTATCAGATCTGTTTTTGACGTATATTTTCGTTCAAACATCCAGCAATCGGGCTCAGCTGTAATAACAGGTATAAGTGAGATGAGATGTACAGTATCTGTGACTTTATTAGGAATGAATAGAAACTCCTTGCGTTTTCTGGCACATTATACGACCTACATGGCACAGGAGTTGAATAACGGCTCAGTGCTAGAGGAAGTCACGTTTGTTTATTGGCAAACATGAAATACCCACAGAAAGGTCGTTGTCGTGTAAATACACAGCAGAAAAATAGTCATATCGGGACTTTTGATTTTGCAGCATAACAAAACGCAGTCCTGAGACCGAATGAAAACTCCCTTTATTTTCTCTGTATAATCTTCTGCCACACTTATGCACTTATCCCAGTGTTTCACTCGTGCTTGGATATCATCAGTGTAGAAAGTTCTCTCAGGACACCAGAGCCATAATCAGACATATGAAACGCCGGCCTCCCAGGAACTCCTTTAATGAATCGAATATGTGTACTGTAAATGTCTTGGAGCGAGGTCAGGACTGTAGGGGGATGTGGCGATAACTCCCAGCCGAGTTTCTGAGTTTTATGTGCAAGTAGTGTTGGTGAATGATAAGAGTCTCATCATTGTACTGCGCTTAAACATCACTATGTTTATATGTACTGTATGTAGCTATCTGTCGAAATGTCAATCAGTTTTTTTTTTGGCTTTTTATCCAATGTTTACGGTTTAAGTCCAGGTTTGACTTGAACAACCCTCATTTTTTCGCTAAATCTAAATCTTAAAAAAGTCCAGCATTTAACTAGATATTGTATGCAAGGTATGCTAGGTTGCAAGGAATACAACATCTGAGTGTGTGCTTGATTTCAATTATTCAACATCTTGGTGTTATAATGGCAAAATGGGTTATTTTGCAATAAAGTCCCACCCTGAAGTGTTTCAATCCTCTTATACTGCAGTACTTTAATAAACCATTGCTTTAAAGAATGATGGCATCTTATTTTGTAAATCCTTTATTGTTACTGTACATTGAATGTTGTGGGACGAAGTAGCAGTTGTTCTCGATGACATTATATCACCTGAGTCATTTTCTTTGCTTTTTGTTAACTGTTATTGTATGTCACCAGGAAACGGTGAACTTGTCTGTTGTGAAGGTTTTACCTTTGAGGAAAACGTCCTTTTGCAAAGATATAAACACAATAATTGCTTTCCAGCAAAAAACATCAATTCAACATCACATCTTCGTTGAATTAAAACGCGTTTTTCATTTTTTTTTTCTCAACCATATATGATTTTCTACCATAGAATCGATAACATCTTGGAATGAATGCATGGATATCAACTTGTGAATTGAACCAGGAACTGTTGTCAAAGCTGTTGGTATAGAAACCTTCTGAAGCAAGCGTTCAGCAGCAGCTTGCTGTAACTAAACACTGACCTGCGCTCTTCAAAGTGAAGCTAACAGGAAAAGATTCTTCAGAGAAGAATAACTGTTCTAAACAACAGATTTGCTCGAAAAGCTTTGTGTTTGTGACCACAAAAAAAAGTAAAACTGGTGGAAACAAGAACACTACTTGCTGTGTGGAACAAGGGATTGCACACGCTATAAAGCAAATTAGCTTTCCGTTTTACGCTATTAGCGATCACGCTAGTGTTCCCTAGGAACAGTTAGTAAGCTTAGGCTATTCTAAAGTGTTTCAAAATAGTTTTTCTGCAAAAAAAATTGCTGCAATAGAAGAATGGAGGTGGTGGACAGTTCTGTTAATCTGTAAAGTCTATTTTATGTGTCTCCAGTTATGGACAGAACTATTTCTTTGTTATTTTGGCAACAAGAAAAAAAAAAAAACATGGTTTGCTTATTGGGTTGGATTTTAAAGTGGAATTTTGTTTAGTACGCATTGTTGTTTTTCTATCTGAATTAGGCAAAAAAAACACACACACACACACATACACACATACTAAATACATACAGCAGCGTTCAGATTTTTTTCTGTATACTGAAATATATGTTAATGTGAAAACAAGCTTCAGCTTGATCACCGCAGGAAATCCTGGTACTGTTTTCGACTCAAAACTTCCTTCCCTGTTGCGTCTACAAGTACTGTACAATATAAACTGTAATCACTGGGACTGTAAACTTCAAAACTTGAAATAATTTGTTGCTGAGAGGTACATGCTAATGCTAATAGCATTCTGAAAACCGATCAGACGTGCTGATGTGATATCTGACTATAAAAACAGACAGAAGAACATCGCAGAGCTAGCCTCAGACCCTGGTAGAAGACATAGCCAAAATATAAAGGGCATTGTACATTAAGAAACACAGAAATGTGTGAATGAGTTTCTAAGAATTGCTTGTGCGCTCTATGTAGGTGTTAGCCCTATGCACTCGTTTCCTGTCTATCTAAGCAGCACGTGCCAGTTGTGGGTGTCTGTGAGGTCATGTTCAGTGTGTGGAAGATATTCAGGGGTAAAAGTCGTTGGTAGGAATATTTAGCCAATGGATAAGAAGAATAAAGCATTAAGGTGGTCAACAGTCCTGAGAATCTAATAACTCTCCTTTTATGTCTTCAATTTTAGAATATCCTCAGGTAAACTAACTGTTCCCATTGTTGAATCCCAAATAGCATAAAATGGAAAGCTAGTGTGCTTTGAAGGGTAAACAATGACACTGTTCCACATACCAAGTAGTGCCCTTTGTGGGTTGGAATCTTTTTTTTGTTTTTTTTTGTTTATGTACCAATGGACATGTATTGCACGTCTTTCAAAGTGAATTTAACATAACACAAAATCACAAGCTAGGAACATCCAGCTAAACAACTAAACAAATAAGGTTTATGAGACAAATTCTATTTTTTATCTTAATGTGACAAGGTTGTGAATTTTTTTTTTCCCCCTCAAGAATGTTTAGACACAAAAATCTGAACTTTTCAAACCAGACCCGGTGATTGAATATGCCTTAAAAAGTGGGAGTGTGACTTGAATTCAAAAGGTCAGATCAGAATTCATGTGGCAACATAATGAACGGCAAACTGGAAGGATGAGGAAAGTTGTGATTTACTAGTGTGTTTAAATTAAAGAAGGGTCAGTTTCAGTTATGAATAGGAAGATCTAATCTGAACATAAAAAAGATACCGAGGTCCTGAGTCTCTGCTCTTTTCTTCATATTAAATTAAAATAAAGGAATGGGATTTTTTTCATGTGAAAGACAATAAAGTGCCTAAAGATATCATAAAAAAATGGTACTTTATTTTATTTACAATTTTAAATTTTTTTTTTTATTTTGCATCAGCAGTACACTAATCACCGGAGTCAACCTGATCATCTATCATCATCTGCACCTGTTTCTCACTGGTTCATGCCTTAAGTTTTTATGCATCAATGATTCATGGGTCACTGAAACTGCTCGGGTACAGGGACTGGACTGGAAATGAGAAAGAACAACTTGACAAAAATGAGAGCCAAAACGTCCTTCAGGAAAACACCTGGACAACTATTACTCCAGATTACATGAAAAAAAAGTCTGGCTCTTTGGAAGCTTAGAACTATACTGTATCTGTTTAATAAATATTGAAAAGTAATTGTCAACTTAGGCGTTAGACAGTTTGGGTAATCCGAGCAAATTTAGCGAAACTGTTAGCTATCGTATGGTGGCTGGGGATGGTTTCCATTAAGACTGTCCTATCATCGATTGATGCTCTGGGGACCTGTGACTTCAGTTGTTCGATAGCTCAGGACTGGAACCTCCTACAGTCTACCTGAGCCTCCAGGAACAAACTGGACTCCTTTTAATTTTAATTTGAACACATCTCCTGTTACACTGAACTTCCAGTACACATTATTATGCTGATCAGTCCCTGCTATCCGTTATCACCCAGATGAGGATGGGTTCCCTGTTGAGTCTGGTTCCTCTCAAGGTTTCTTCCTATTACCATCTCAGGGAGTTTTTCCTTGCCATCGGCTTGCTCATCAGGGACAATCTTATCATTTTGATTCATACACATTGCATAAAAACTTACTTCTTTTTATTGTGTAAAGCTGCTTTGCGACAATGTCAATTGTTAAAAGCGCTATATAAATAAAATTGACTTGACTTGACTTGACACAGCTATTCCCAAGTTAGCTAATTCATCTGGACTGTCTGGCCAAAAGACAAAAAAAAAAAAAAAAAGCCACAGATTAATATTTAATTTGTCTACCATTACTTTTGATTACGTACAGGATTCTTTCTTGTATTGATGGGACAGTCAAGCCACTCTGTCACGTCTTCTCCAGTGCAACTCAAAGACCTTCAGTGGCCTTAAGGCCAGGACTATTTCTTGTTCAGATCATGTGTAGAAAATGATTCCTCCTGCTCCCAGAGCCACTCTTTCACAATCTGAATCCTGGAATATGGTTGCGCCTCAGGGAAGAAAAACTCCATACATGTGATAACCTGGTCATTCAGTACATTCAGGTCGTCACCTGACTTCATTTTATTGCCACATAACGCAACACCACATCATAACACTGTCTCCAGAGGTTTATACAGTGGACACTATGCATGATGGGTGCATCGCTTCATGAGCTTCCCTTCTATCACTCTGGTATAGGATCAATCTGAGTTCATCAGATCACATGACCTTTTTTCATTGCTCCAAAAGTCCAAATCTTTATGTTTCCTAGCAGATTCAAGTCTTTTTGAGTCTCGCTAAAAGTGTTTTTCTTCTGGCCACACAGCTCTTTAGTCCCAATGTATTGTCACATTATGTGTATGTGTGTGTGTGTGTGTGTGTGTGTGTGTGTGTGTGGACGTACTTTCACTTTGACTATCAAACGTAACTGTGATTTATTGATTTTGTTTATTACTATGCAACTCTATAAATCATTCATTTACATGATCTCTGATCTTGGTTATTTATGATTTTTTAATTTTTTTATTTGATTATTTAAACCAAAATGCTAATTTAATGTTTTTGTTATCCAAGCACTGGACTATACTGCAGATAGAAGTGTGTGTTTGTTTCCCCATGTGTGTTCTTGATAAGATCTGTTGTGATGTATCACACAGTGGAATGCGAATGGTGCACCTACGTTTAATGACTCACTGGTTATACACGCCATTTTCCATAATCCCTCCCCCCCCCTCTAATCACCCCCGCCCCTCCCACCGAGGCTTCCTGTAAACCTGAACAATTTACATTAAGGGTCTTTGTTATTGTTTCTGTTACGATGCAGCAGACAAAACAACAGCCTCAAAGGAAAAAAGAAAGAATTTTGTCTTAACCTTGATCTCAGTGATGCAGCAGATGTACACGGTACGAGCTGAAAGATCTCAAATCGCCCTCAATTTTTCAGCTTGAGAATATAAATCTCTATATAGAAAATGAAAACGGGCAAAAGTAAATTGAAATTTTTGTAAGTTTGAATTTTGTTGGGAAATAATCTCGATCTAATTCAATCAGAAGCGTCTATAACACACAGCATGCTGTAGGATAGGATTACTGCAAGACTTAACTGGAAGTCTTTAATGAAGCTCTCTGTAACCTGAGAGTCTTTACCAAGAGTTAAGTACTGAGATCTACGATCTTCCATGCAGGCTGCCTGAGAGGCAGAGGTGAAAGATGAGAAGAGCTTGTTGAAGTCATTGACTCTTAACTGTTAACTGTAAACATCCCCTAGAAGGGGGTTAAATAGTTCTGTGGGAAGAATCTCGTTTTGCTTTGTAACGCTCTAATGTTAATCCTTCTCTTATCTCTCATTCTTCTGACCAAAGCAAAGATCAATGTGGAAACGCCACTTTTCCTCAAACCTCTTGAGGACTGTGTGGCTGACCGAGGAAGTGACATCACGCTAACGGGCATCGTTGCAGGAAGTCAGCCAATCAGAGTGTCCTGGCTGCATAACGGTGAGTTGACTGAACAAGTGAACAGAATTTATTAGCAGGAAGTAAAGCATGATATAAAAAAATTAATAAATAACCTAGTCTAATACTGTCATTCAACAAAAAGATAAATAAACATCATTTAAAATACTACATTTGATTATAATAATAATAATAATAATAATAACAATCTGATCATTTTGATTCATACACATTCACATTTCATACAAACTTCCATAATTCTTATGATTGTGTAAAGCTGCCTTGTGACAATGACAATCGTTAAAAGCGCTATACAAATAAAATTGAATTGAATTGAATTGAATTAATGAATTATTTTAGAATTATAGAATTTTATTATTATTATTAT
>QMIH01000127.1:833082-847071 GCA_003987875.1 Clarias batrachus
TATTATTATACTTTTTAAATATTTTTTATTGGTCCTTGGGTGTATGATTATTAATGTTTTGACAGCTAAACTACTAAATTACTGACATCTAACTTTTTAATGCAAACACCTAAATGTACAGTACATTTTATTACATATTATTAATTACAGCTGTAGATAGATTAAGTATCTTACTAATCCCAAAGAGAAATTGTAATGTAGCGAATATTACAATCTAAAACTGTGTTAAAAAAAATCGCTGCATAACGGTGAGTTAACTGAACAAGTGAATAGAATTTATTAGCAGGAAGAAAAGCATAATATAAAAATAATAATAATAATCTAGTCTAATACTGTCATTCAACAAAAAGATAAATAAACATGATTTAAAAAATTACATCCGATTATTATTATTATTATTATTATTATTATGCTTATTTTAATTTTAACAATATGACAATTTTATTATTACATATTATTAATTACAGCTGTAGATAGATAAAGTATGTTACTAATCCCAAAGAGAAATTGTAACCTAGCGAATATTACAATCTAAAACTGTGTAAACAACAACAACAACAAAAAACTGTCTGCATAACAGTGAGTTAACTGAATAAGTGAACAGAATTTATTAGCAGGAAGTAAAGCATGATAAAAATAAATAAATAAATAAATAACCTAGTCTAATAATATCATTCAACAAAAAGATAAATAAAGATTATTTAAAACATTACATTCGATTATTATTATTATTATTATTATTATTATTATTATTATTATTATAACAATCTGATAATTTTATTACATATTAATAATTACAGGTGTAGATAGATAACGTATGTTACTAATCCCAAAGAGAAATTGTAATGTAGTGAATATTACAATCTAAAACTGTGTAAATAGATTAATAAATAAATAAATAAATAAATAAATAACTGTGTACAATACTATAGTATTTGCTTTTTTATGCATTTTTGTCTGTCCCTGAATTAATTAATTGATTATTGTAGCTATTCTTTATCCTCTCTTTCACAATCTGAGTCGTGGAATGTGCCTGTACCATCAGGGAAGAAAAGAAAAACTCCACAGATGTGATAATCTGGTCATTCAGTACATTCATTCAGCTGACTTCATTTTTATTGCCACATAACGTTGCTGCAACTCCAGATCATAACCCCGCCTCCAGAGGCTCGTACAGTGGACACTATGCATGATGGCTGCATCGCTTCATGCGCTTCCCTTCTCACCCTGACACGCCCATCACTGGACTGATCAGGTCACATGACCTTTTCCCATCGCTCCAAAGTCTAACTAAGTGTTTTTTTTTGTGTGTGTGTGTGAACACACAGCTGTCACATCCTGTGAGTTCTCATTACACTGTATAATAAAGGTATATCGCTTAATCATCACAGCTGTTCTTAAATTTTGGCCCCTTTATCATATTGCTTTTTATTATAATATATCATTACACGGCATTGTCTCTGTACTTAATTAATTAATTGGCACATCTACGGTACTCTCGCTCTCGCTTTATGTGTGTGTGTGTTTGTGTGTGTGCGGCAGAAAAAGACATAGATGACCTTAGATTCTTAGGACCTTAATAAAAAGAGCTAATAAGGAAAAACTGAGTGGTTCTCATCAGGATATCACTGTGTAAATGTTATGCTCACCTGGCAGTGGTAGTCATGGTTCTGCAGATTAATACAGGGTTTAAGTGCAATAGATTACACCCAGGTTCGGTAAACACAGAGATGATATTTAACGGCTGTGAGACTTGTTCGGACTTGCAGGCCTGGCAACCGTGGACTCGACCTACAGTACAGTTCATGCTTTGGAGCAAATGTCTCAGAGTTTTTTTATTGTGAAAAAAGGAAACAGTGGTGTATTTAAAAAAAAGAAATTTAAAGCAAAGAGGAAGGAAACTTCAAAGTGCATTGCTTCTGCAGTGTATTATTAGAGAGCAGTACGGTTATATTGGTGTATAACGACAAAGCCATTTGTGGTTGATGTACTTTCTTGACAGAAGACACTGGAAATTTTGTATAAATAATGCTGTTACAGAATGTGTGTATGAAGCAACACAACAATCCAGGCCATTAGATAGAGATAGAGTAAAACACAACACCTATGTAAGTTATGCTTAATATACAGTGTGAGTAATGTGCTCGTGTGAGAGAGAGAGAGAGAAACAGTAGACTGAAAAATAACTAGCATTCAGTCATCAGTCACAGGGTCTCCGGTATGGTTCTGACTACACTTGAGTCCAGTACGGCTCCGAGTTACTGATTAGAATGTCGGCAGTTCGGACCCCAGCATCACCAGGTTGGGCCCTTGAGCAGGACCCTTAACCCTGTCTGCTCCAGGGGTGCCGTATAATGACTGACCCTGAGCTCTGAGCCCCGTCTACTAACAAAGAAGCTGGGACATGCGAAGGATAAAGAATTTCACTGTGCAGTAATGGACTGTGTGATGAATAAAGGCTGAACTTAGCTGAACCTACCAAAAGCAGAAGACCACTTCAGGTTCCTCTCCGGATAAATGATTGAAACAGGAATCTGCTGATACAGTGTGAACAGATTCACCAACACTGAACCGCTGAAAAACCATCAGTTCATTTCAAAGAGCTTGTCATTTCTTTTCTTCTTGTCTCCTCTACATTCCCCACACCGCTTTCGATCACATGCGTCCACAAACACTGATAATTAGATCTTAGCAGGCTGACCTAACCACAAGTAATGACTCTGAATGACAACACCCCCCCAAAAATGTTTTAATCGGTTTCTAATCTTTATCTCTCTGCTCTTCACTTTCTCGGTTTCTTCCATTCAGGTCAGCCTTTGAGATTCCCCAAGTCGTCGTTTGTCAGAGGAGAGGCGAGTCTGGTTGTTAGGAGATGTGTCCCGGAGGACGCCGGAGCTTACACTTGTGTAGCTGAAAACACTGCAGGAAAAACATCCAGCAGCTCAGCAGTGTATGTCAGAGGTAACGCTCTCACACAAGAACAACAACAGCTGCCGAGAACGAAAGATGACTTCCTGGACAAGAGCTGACACGCTTTATCTCTCCGCTCGTCAGCCGTATCTCTAGTCTTGACCTTGAAGTCTCTTTTTGAATGCTTGTGTTTGTGCCTAATACTGTATATGTTCGTGATTTGACAAAACGGTCACTGAGGTATAATTAGTTCTTTTACCCCTGGGCAAAAATACAGTAGGCCCCTATGGACTTGTCTTTACACCACGCACAGGAGGGAGCACGGCCGCCTTTTAGACGAGTTTGTCCTTAAATAAACTCCACAGCCACATGCCTTATCACTAATGTTGATATCTTTTTGTCTTTATTTGCTCAAGAAACGACCGTCGCTCGCTCGAACAATCACAGACGCTCGTCTCCGTCCTCTCCTTGCAGCCCTCCTTTGGAAAAGTCGGGTTTAAAATCGCCGAAGACCGGTTTGGAGGAAATCAGCGTGTTCAGAGGGCCGGAGTCGCCCCAGACGAAAAGTCCTGGAACACCAACGAGCCCGAGAGGTGAGTGTTCTGTCATGAAGAGCAAATCATTTACACAACATCCTCGTAATGATAATGCTGCTGAAGTGTAGTACTGTAGGAGTACTATTACTAGACGTGAATGTTTCCCTCCATCCCGTTGTTGGAAAGTCAGACCGACTTTATGTTTTGGTTAGGTTGCAGATGGAAAGGTATTTGAAAATATATTTTTGTGAAATAAATAAGAAAGTCTGATTTTATACACAAATCTGCACCCGGCAGCAACAGATATTCAAAATTCAGATGTCGTTGATAATGGCGTAGAGTCAACACTGGACCGTGATACGTCCTCCTCGCACGTCCAGCTGCAGTCAAACGCCATTGTACTACGACTTGGCATGTGTAACCCTGGAATACCAGCAAGTACTGGCAGCATTTTCTCCACCATTTTCTCTTCTCGTCTTGTCTCGTCTTGTTGTGACTGTTGGTCTTCCAGATGTGGGGCAGTGGAATCAACAGTGGAACGAGTTGTTAGGAATTTGTTCCATAGACTGGAAATTTTATTCCTGTCAAACTTGCATTGTACCAAGTTGAAGCGTTCTGATTGCCGTCTAATTGGGTTGTGATAGTATGAGGGTTAGGGTTAGGGTTAGGGTTAGCTCTAACCCTAACCCTAGCTTTTCTTACCTTAGACACCAGGCATATCAGAGAAACGTAATCTACTGAACATAACAGTAATTTAGATTTTTGGGTTTTCACAACAGTACTATTTGTTTATAGTTCAGTGGTCATAGTGCTAAATCCGTTTAATCCGCATATACATATAAACAGAATGGTGCATAAATGTCTGTCAAACAGTTGGCGCTCATGGCATCACTTAGTATACACTTGTATAATATAATGATTGATAACCAGCAAACAATTAGTTCCTTTTTTTGAGTAATAAAATACCCAGAGACATGCTCCATGGAAATAATTAACAATGGGCCGATGTGTTGTAGACTGCTGTGACTGTTTTTCTAGGATTACTGTTACCACACCGACATTATTTCATTAAAAGTACCGCTTTTATCTCTATAAGCACATCCTGCTGTGCTTTACTTCTTTTGGACCATTTTAAAAATATTTATTTGTGTATTTATTTATTTATATATTTATTTATTTATTTATTAAGTTTTTTATAAATATAAACATATTGAAATTAAGGGCAGACTTTAACTTAATTTAACAAAATTAAGTTTTTTATTTTAAAAAAACAAAGGTAAATGATAGTATGTTTAGGTTAAAATAGTTAAGTCCATTATAGCCTTTTATAGAGTTATTAGAGTAAAGTAGACATGCTGTAATATGTCAAAGTTACACCAGGCCAAAATTGTAATTTTTTTTAAATTGTACATTAGAAGTCATGAAATAACCACAAAACGAGTTATAAACAGCTATAACCTCTCAGATCCTCATAAGCCATTGTTTTTGTGTTTTTTTTAAATGATTACGAAAGTAAAAGAAGATAGTTATGTTAAAGAAAAAACACAAAATACTTTGTTCCATCCCCAAATAGTCTGATACACTAATAAATGATAAATGATGAAAGGAACACTAATTGATTAGATTAGATTTGTTCCCACACACCTTGGGTTATAGTAACGATCTCAGTCTTATTTGAAAGGTAACACTCTTGTTTTTTTTTTTTTAAAAATTTAAAAATTTGTATCTAACAGTCAGTGCAATAGTATGAATTACTGACACAGAGAAACAAAAAAAACGTACAGAGCGAAGGACTTTAGACCCCTAAACTAATCAATGCTGAGGTTAGAAAAAAATCACCTGAAAACCTTAGTAAAATGTCACCATGTTAATAATGTTAACTAACAGCATGTTTTTAAGTTAATTTAATATATTTTAGGTCTATTTGTGTGTCTGACAAACAGGTCCCCGTGAATTAGCTGTTACTTAAGAAAATCAAGCATGAAATGAAACCTGTGGTCAGAGGGAGTATTAGATAGAAAACCTTTCAGATCTAAGATATATATATATATTGATTTATTAGATTAGTTTGTTTATTGTTTTTATATTTCCTTTTTTCTGTTATATCGAACTTTCATCTGCATAACGCACATGTTATACAATTTCTGCTATCTGTTATCACCCAGATGAGGATGGGTTCCCTGTTGAGTCTGGTTCCTCTCAAGGTTTCTTCCTATTGCCATCTCAGGGAGTTTTTCCTTGCCACTGTCGCCGTCACCCTTGGCTTGCTCATCAGGGACAATCTCATTATCTAGTCAGATTTTTCTTAAACATATATTTACATTTCCATAAGTTTTCTTTCCATTTTCTTTTCATTTCTGTGAAGCTGCTTTGAGACAATGACCATTGTTAAAAGCGCTATAGAAATAAAATTGAATTGAATTTAATTAAATTTTCTTCTTACTTCTGAAGCATTGCTATTGTTTGTTTGTTTCTGGTAATAATTGAGTAATCAATCAAAAGTAATTATCTGTCACACCTAACAGAATTCCAAAAAGTAACAGTACAGACGTGCATTCACAAGCACAGTGTTTACCTTCTGTGTAAAAATGAATGTACTGAATGATTTATGCCTGAAACACAACATAACACTCATCATTCTCATATGAACAAGAAGTCATTCATTCCACATAAACTGTTCGGCTACAAACAAGACTCAAGAGTGAACAGTAGCTCGTCATATTGTTCTCGGTTCTCGAATTCCAGTTGTGTGTTTTGTTATGCGTAGTCTCACTGTTCACTTTCATGCTTGAGCCGCATGCATGTCACACACAGATTGCATCTGTAACCCCTCCCCGCACTTTTTGTGTGTGTTTGATCTTCTGTCCATGTCCTCCACGCTTCTCAGAGCTCCCAGTGAAGAGAAGAAGCAGCTCGGGAACAGGTAAGACCGCTCCTCCACTCCTCCGTCTGTTTATATCTTAAATACATTTTTCTCTTCTTTTTTCATTTTATTTCTATTATTAGTCAATCTTACAACCTTCTTCCGCTTGTGTCCTTTTGTCCTTTTAAACATTTCATTGTAGGCCCTTTCTTACTGCATAGTGTTTTTTTTTTTGTTTTTTTTGTCAGTCATGCAACATTGCGTAAAGCCATTCATGATAGACAAGGTTAAACTGTAACTGTTAGGGGCAATTATGGACGAATCCACTGTAGTGCTTCTTAAAAATCTCAGATCTGCATGTGGGCTCTATTTATTTATTTATTTGTTTGTTTGTTTGTTTATTTATTTATTTATTTTCATTACATATTTTATGTTTACCAGACTTCTTTTTTTCTAGCTCCTGGCCTCTATCATGTACTGTACGTCTAACCTTCAAAAATGTTGTCACACAGGTTTTTGGCTTCGTCTGACTAAGATTAGCCCATGGGCTTTTTTTTAATTCTAGGAAAATACTCTGCTACATCTGTAGCATGTGGCTAGTCCTAACAGACATGCGTTCCTGTACTTGGAAGAAAACAGCTTGTAAAATTGTGTCAGTGTCTAAAATACACAGCCGCTGAATTTGCATCATTTTATTTTAGTGTATTTGAAACAATGATTTAATTGTGTGTTAAATGTTTATGCTTATGAAAAAAAAAATGGCTGGAGTTACTGTACACTGAAAAGGTTCGAACAATCAGTAACCATAACAAGGCGGGCTTCTTTGTTCACTACAATGAATTTCCTCTTCTACAACGGCACTTTTGATCTTATAGCACACAGCTGTAGAAGAGATACAGTATGTTTATGATCACACTATATGGAGGCACTCAAATGAGGACGGGTTCCCTTTAGACTCTGGTTCCCCTTAAGGTTTCTTCCTCATATTGTCTCATGAAGTTTTTTTCCCCTATGACCATCGCCCCTGGTTAGATCATTAGGGATAAACTGATTAGCCTATAACTTTTTACAAGTTATGCAGACATTTTTACACGTTACAACAAGTTACTTCAACCCAGTGGATGAAAAGCATGAACACTGAAAACCACTGATTATCATTTATATACCAGTAAACTGCTGTGGCTAGTCAGTGCAGGTACTGTATATCTTGAGAGCGAGATAGGGTGCGAGAGAGAGAAAGAGAGAGAGAGAGAGAAGAAAGTATTTTGATAGAAACAGACAAATAAACAGTAAAAAGTAAAAACCATAGTAAAAAGTTTTCTATGGTATAGAAACTATTCTGGCCAGAATGCTGATAGGTTTTTTTTCTGCCTTGTAATTTGACCTTAAATGACCCAAACTATGACTTGGACTTTAATAAAATTAACTACATTTAGCTTGATGTGTAACCAGGGTTTGTGTGCATACTGTAGCTGTTTTTGTTTTTACTACTCTAAATCAAGGATGATCTCATAAATACAGTTTGATTTAGCCCTTACTTAGTTACCTTGTTACTTAATTATTTTTAGCATATATTTCAGAAAGCATGCATGTAATCATTTAACAAACAAACAAACAAAACCTCAGTACACTCAGTACAGACACTCATTCTAGAAGTCACAAATATACAGTACAAACTGCATTTAACCAGCGTCCATGCTGTATGGATGACATTAGAGACATTCTAATGATTTACTTATAAGATTATAATTAATAATTTAGTTTGTGTGCCTTTGTGCTCATCTTTTGGTAAAAATATTTCCCATTGATAACATAAATTACTGTAGAATAGTAATTTTACCAGTCGCTATTTATTATGATTATGATTATTATTTATTATTATTGTTATTGTTTATTTGTTTATTTATTTATTTATTATTGCTATTTTTTATTATTATGTTTTTATTAATATAATTTTTTCAATTATTATTATTATTTTATTATTATTTATTTATTTATTGATTTTTATTATTATTTTTATTATTATTATTATTATTATTATTATTATTTATTATTTTATTTTATTTATTTATTTATTTATTTATTTTTATTAAGGAGCAACATTGTGAGCGATCCAATTTGGCCAATAGTTCTTACTTTCTTTTTCTACCTTTTAAATGCAGTTCCAAATATTCTATTAACTCAAACAAATATATCAATAATAATAATAATAATAATAATAATAATAATATAAAAAAATATCAATTTTGGGGGAATTGCCAAATGCAAACCTAATTTCATTAAAAGCATGAGGTCCATTATTCATGAAGTCAAATAAACCAATCTAATTTAAATAATGATATGTTTGGTGGTGAGAATTTTATCATGTACTGAGCCATAAAGTTAGATATGGACTGGGTGTGTAAGATGTTAATTAGCAGATTAAGCAGATATTGCCTCAGTGTATAGTTATAATGTAACACAATACACATATTTATCTCTGTAGCTGCTTAGAGCTTCAAATGACAGTATCTGGATCTATATTCAGATTTACACTCAGAGTGGGTGTGTGTCTGTGTTAAACGCAGCAGAGCTTTATTGCAATCATTATTAACACTGCAATATTGTGTAACATTACTGTAAATACATTGATATCCCACTAAACATTAACAAGCTGCACAATTAAAGGTAAACTGGCACTGCAGCATTGTGGTTATGAACAAGGTGCAGCCACAGTGCTGGAAAACAAGACTCCTGAGTGAACAGTGTGTAAACAGTGAGGTCTGGCTTAAAACAAGCCATTCCAATCATTAGTCTCATTATCAAATGGTTTTCTTATGGAAACACAACTGTTTAGTGTTTTTTTCACCAGTTAGTGTATAAGACAGTTCAGTTTGACACATGGCAGTGTCCTCTTGTCCCTGCAGTCGTCCCTCTGCAGATTGCGTCGTCTCAGGTTCAGGTGAATGTGCGGGCGGGTGAGACGGCCCGTTTGAGTTGTACCTTCACGGGCAATCCACCTATCGTCTCCTGTTGGATTTATAACAGAAAAGAGGTACTGACAAAAATGCACGCACACATACACACACATTTTCACATTTATTTTGACTGTGATTGCTGTTATCAATTTACAAAATTCATGTCTGAGTTCAGGAGACTTAACAAAAAATTAAAAACAAAAAAACAAAATGATTAATTAACAAAATAATAAATAATAATGCATTAAAAACTGAACAAATGATATAACCAAGGATTAAAAACAGGGGATGCCAGAACATAATAATAATAATAATAATAAATACTGTAAATAAAAATCAGCATATTAGCCAGCATCAACCAGTTGATTTTGGTTGATTTTTTGGTTGTACTTTAAGTGATCGACAGTGTTTATCCCACATTAGTAATAATAATAAAAAAAATTAAAAAATAAATAAATAAATAAATAAATAAATAAATAATAACTATTATTATTATTATTATTGTTATTATTATTCTTGTTATTATTTATTGTATTATTAGATTTTCTATATATTTTATATTATATTTTGATTATTTTTTCTGCACTGCACATTTTTGGAGATTTGGAAAGGTTATAGAAAGAATAAAACACTGTGTAGTCTGCTGTTATAGAAAACTAATTAAGGACAAGATGGTGTGATGCAACCCTAAGTTGCCCTTGGTCAATTGTGGGCAAAGTAAAATTACTCAGGTAAAAAAGTCCTCCATTTACAATTCTACTTCAGAAAAAGTACAAAAGTGCTTTGTGTTAGCACAGCCTTTAAAACTTAGTAGAAGAAAGTCTCTCTCTCTCTCTCTCTCTCTCTCTCTCTCTTTCTGTGTCATTCTCTCTACTTTACTTGAGTAGTTTTATTAGTGATTTGTTGTTGTTTTTTTTACTTTTACTCTATTACATACAGTATTTAGAAAAAAAAAACTGTAAATGTAAAAATGTCAAAATAAATGTACTTACTTACCCTCCAACTCTTCATCTCAGATTATATTCTGCACACGGTAATTTCCAGGTGGCAAGGTGGCTTAGTGGTTATCACTGTGGCCTCGGACCTACAGTATAAAGAGCTGAGGGTTAGGGTTAGGGTTAGGGTTAGGGCCTCGGTGTCTGTGTGCATGTTGCATGGGGTTTCATGATCCCTTGAGGTAACATTGAACACAAAAGATTTCAAGCATTCAGTAGTTTGAATATAGAGGCGGGTCTAAAAAATGTATACACCCTTTAAAAGTTGTTATCTACATGTATACCTTTTTTATTTTTTAACTCAAATGGAGACTGTAGCAGTAATGTATAGTATTATGTTTGCTCTAAAGATGTCAGTAGTCGCATCATTGTTAATGCTGTTCTGTATCTATACATTTTTTGGGCCGCTCTGAAGTTTAGAAAAATTTTTTCAATACAATTCTGTTAATAATAAAATTTACCAAATTAACAAAAATTAACCTGCTTGGGTCTAAAAAAAAATAATAATAAAGGATGTGAATTAAATCTGTCTGTAGGTTTTCGCAGGCTCCAGGTTCAGGATAGACGGCGGCACTGAGAGCAGCACTCTGATCATTTCAGACACTCGACCCGAGGACTCTGGACGCTACACGCTGCTCGTGCGGGACCGTAAAGGCTCCTCCCAGCACTCGCTCACACTCTCTGTCATCGGTAAGCTTTGTTATGTGGTAACATCATTCAGGCTTCATTCCGAAGCATCCGGCCTGTTTACTGTAGTCTAAAACAACACGGAAATTAATTTTGAAGATTTGCTTCTATGTGTGTGTGTGTGTGTGTGTGTGTGTGTGTGTGTGTGTGTGCATGCTCTAGAGCGACCGCAGCCACCTGCCTCGTCCCCGCTGGTGTGTGTGCGCTCCTCGCACTCCCTCGTACTCACCTGGTCAGGGCCGTGCTACGACGGCGGGTCAGTCATCACCGGTTACGTGGTGGAGGTTCAGCAAGTCAGCTCGGTCAAGGCAGGTTACTGGACCGAGCTCTCAGCTAGTTGTAAAAGCACTTCCCTCAGGGTGAGCTCTGGACTCCAGCCACAGGAGGAGTATCGATTCCGGGTCAGAGCCTGTAACGCCGTGGGACGCAGTGACCCCAGTCCAGAGTCTCAGGTGGTCAGGATGGACAGTGGGGCAGGTGAGAAAAACCACCACAATCAAACCATTATACTGTAAATGCAACTCTTTAGGTCAGCGTGGTGTGTGTCATTAGGAAAATCATGAATGACAAGATTGTGTTACAGTTACAATTACAGAGTCACTGTTACCGTAAGTTGATTATTCTCCTATTACAGCATGAAATGAAGTACTTTATTCGCCATTGCTCATAATTATTATTTTGTATTTATTAAAGAATGGTGCTATTATAAGAACCATTATAAGATTGTTATAAACAGTCATAACCTATCCATCTGTTTTTTTTTTCTCTCTATTTGGAGTGAATGTGCATTATACTGTCTGGCTTTAAACAACAATAATTTAAAATCCAAATTATTCATATATCTTTATGAGTATTGTTACTAAAGAAGCATAGTGTACCGTATGACCTGTTGTTACTTAATCTATATTGGTTTTTGGTAAAAGCTTAAAAAGTCAATAATCTGTAGTGTCCGTAACCATGTCATATTAATGTTACAATATTTTAAGACTTTTTTCAGGTTTGTGTGTTTTCATGTGAAATCTTAACTGGCCAAGTTTCATCTGAATGACAATTAAGATCATTGAAAGACTTGAATTGAAAAAAGTTACGGACACTACAGACATAAAAGGGAATGAAATTGTATTTAGAAAAATGTTTTTTTTTTTTATCTGATAAAAATATAATAGTGTATGTACATTTGTGGGGGAAAAAAGTGTGGATCGGGAGATAAGAAGCATAAAGTATTATGAAAAATTGTGGTTTATGATCCTTTCTGAAAATGTACTTTTTCACCTTGGTGAGGCACCGATACAATGTTTTGAAAGTTATTATTGGAAAACTTGAAGCATTAATTCTGACTCTTCCAAAAACATTTCACAAACTATCATATTTATTCAATTAGTTAATAATTGTATTTATTGTGCAAAAATTATATTGCAGTACCACCAAATTCCACTAGGGAAGTGGTCACTAGTCAGATTAGGAAATCAAAAGTTTCATAAGAATCAGTGAGAATTACAGTATTAATATATCTTTGGGATTGATGCGTCTAAACCTAATCACATTATACACAGTTAAATGTTCAAAATATTTGTTTTTGTCCCTGGTTACTGAAAAAAAAGTTGTTTTTTTTTCTTTATTAAACCTATAAAACCCAGATAAATACATTTGCACTCATCCTTGGTATATGTAATGGTTTTACCCTCATTGCCTATGGTTTAGCTGATCACCTGTGCTAATGGGTGTGTCCTTCTTCAAAGGTGAGCAACATGGAGAGAAGAAAAACAATTACGTCACCGTTACCATTGATGAGAAACACAAAGTCACCGACCACTACAATGTCCTGGACAAACTGGGAGTGTAAGTAAACAGATTGCATGTAAGAAACTTACATCAACTGGCTCACATCAGCTCTAGTTTTAAAGAAAAAGAAAAAGATGCCAAAAGTTAATCCCTGAAAAGCTCCAGCGTGTGCAAACATGTGAGTGTTAAGAAGACGAGTTGTGGAGAACTTTGATATTTTCAGGAATAGATTCCTCGAGGGAGTCTGCAAGAGTTCAGGATCAACTGTCACTCTGCCATTCACATGATTCAACAAGATTTTGTAAAAGTTTTTTAATACCAATCTTATAGCTTGGAGGTATTTATGAATGTTTGGGGTGTAAAGCATATGGCCTCACTTACAGTAAGTATCAAGAATATGGCATTTTGTAGTTCCAGCAAAGTCCAAAGTATTGGATCATCGAGAAAAGGAAGCATTTTCATAGACTTTCAGACATTTCTTTCAGACACAAAGCTATAAAGACTATAAAGACATGGTTTGATGTTTTTTGGACATGAATCATTACGTAGATGTGATTTCTCACCAAAATTTTAACACTTCTCCCTCTCACTTTTTTTTTTTTATCTCTGTTTCCCTCAGAGGAAAGTTTGGTCATGTGTATCGTCTGACCCATAAGGAGACCGGAGAGGTGTTCGCTGGAAAGTTCTATAAGGGTCGGCGTGCAAAAGAGAGAGACGCGGCCAAGAAGGAGATCGAGCTGATGAACTCCCTACATCATCCCAGACTGGTGCAGTGCCTGGCAGCGTACGATAACAAGCCTGAGATAGTGATGGTCATGGAGTTGTGAGTATCCACAGTGCACACGTAGTTGGTCTGGGTTAGTAACCATACATCAACCATTTTGATGCATGTGCAGTACTTTTAAGAATAGACATTATAGTTTATATTATATCTGTAAAACTGTGTGAAAAGGGAAATACATCCAGTATGCGGCAGTCCTGTGGGCGAAAATGCCTTGTTGATGCTAGAGGTCAGAGGAGAATGGGCCGACTGATTCAAGCTGATAGAAGAGCAACTTTGACTGAAATAGCCACTCGTTACAACCGAGGTATGCAGCAAAGCATTTGTGAAGCCACAACACGCACAACCTTGAGGCGGATGGGCTACAACAGCAGAAGACCCCACCGGGTACCACTCATCTCCACTACAAATAGGAAAAAGAGGCTACAATTTGCACGAGCTTACCAAAATTGGACAGTTGAAGACTGGAGAAATGTTG
>QMIH01000127.1:854684-884644 GCA_003987875.1 Clarias batrachus
CACACAGAGTTCTAGCAGCAGACACATCTCTAGAACAACTGTTAAGAGGAGACTGTGTGAATCAGGCCTTCATGTAGAATATCTGCTAGGAAACCACTGCTAAGGACAGACAACAAGCAGAAGAGACGCGTTTGGGCTAAAGAACACAAGAAAGAACACAATAAAGAAAACTCGCTGAATGAGAAGGTGTGTCCAAACTTTTGCTCTGTACTGTATACAGTATATCATCTGTCATTCTGTCCATCACCAGAGCAAACAAGAAGGGGCTCAGAGCCGATCCTTGATGCATCCCACCTCCACCTTTAACTCTTCTGTCACACCTACAGCTCTCATACATCTCTTACAGCGCTCATACATGTCCTGCACCACTCTAACATACCTCTCGCCCACTCCAGACTTCCTCATACAATACCACAGCTCGTCTCTCGGCACTTGTCATACAATTTTTTCTAAATCTACAAAGACACAATGCAACTCCCTATTACCTTCTCTGTACTTCTCCATCAGCATCCTTAAAGCAAATACTGCATCGGTTGTACTTTTTCTAGGCATGAAACCATATTGCTGCTCACAAATGCCCACCTCTGCCCTTAACCTAACTTCCACTACTCTTTCCCAAAGCTTCATTGAATGGCACATCAGCTTTATTCCTCTGTAGTTGCCACAGCTCTGCACATTCCCCTTGTTCTTAAAAATCAACACCAATACACTTCTCCTCCATTCCTCTGGGATCCTCTCACTCTCCAAGATCTTGTGAAACAGACTAGTCAGAAACTCTACTTCCACCTCTCCTAAGCACTCAAATGTCTGAATACAGCTATGTTAATAAGCAAAGTTCATGACTGCAACCAAATCCTTGTTCAGAACAACTTAATTTAACACACCAGTTGAATGACCCTGTCCAGAAAGTGTCATGTTGAGGCCTTAGGCTGTTAGCTCTTCTTCTCTCCCTTACTGTTATGGTGGTCAGGCTGGTCAGATAAATGGTCCTCTTGCTCACCTCTTGATGCACATCCATAAGTACCCCCAGCTTCAAAATAATGCATACAAAATGGGAAGGGAGAGATGATGGATGAATAAAATGTGGAGAAGAAATATTTCTAGAATTAGAAGATAAAAGAGCAGAAGGAGAAGGCAGAAGTCCAGATGTCTGTTCAGATCAGGATCCTTTCTCGGGAACACCTCGGAAAGAACATCAGTGTAGAGCAATCAAGTCTTTTTGCATCACAAAACAGGAACAGTGACTCAATAGCCAATATAATACATTCAGACATGCACACACGGGAAACAGATTGTATGGATAATATATTATTAGTGTCCATGAATAAGGGATGAAATATTTTTTTCTTAAATAATGGAATTAAACAGATGCATAACAGACAGTTAGTGGACAGTTACTGCATTGCAGCCATCACTTAAATCATGCACACATCTAATTAAGCATAATTTTATAGATTTATATCATTTTAACAGATGAGTTACATTAAAGAAAGAGACCACACCACACTCCCAGGGGCCCTGTGGAGTCATGCCCTGAGAGTTCAGAGGGTTCAGAGAGAGAACCTACACAATATGGGGCATACGAGGTGTTTCTGAAAGAGACATTTATTTTTACAATTTTGTAACATGCCAACAGATGGCAGCACAAGGCCGCATGCACAGTAACAGGGAGCCCCGACCTTCATAGGTCACTGGGCCAATGAAGCCCACCTCTTTGTTACCACCTCCGCTATTTCATCAAGAAAAGGTAGAACATGAGCAAACGTGAAATTCTGCGTGAAACTGGGCAAATCTGTCAGTTTGACATGCACTCGGTCTTTTGAGGTGTTTTGAGAGGCATGCACGCTTCAGAGGCTGAAGAACATCACTGGAAAACGACGAGAGATCAGGAAGACCTTTAATGAGCTCAACCCCCAAAAATGTCAAAACCAAACTCATGCATGGTGGTTGTCGGCGAACAACCCACATCATTGCTGCCATTGTCGGTGTGTCATACGGAACAGTCATCCAGACCAACCGTGTTGCCAAGTTCTTCCCCAGGCTGTTGACCCAGGAGCAGAAGGAACATTGAGTCAAATTCTCACTCCGTCAGCGTGCAGCAGATGACCCATTCTTCAGGTCGAGGATCATTACCAGTGACGAAACTTGGGTGAACGGGTACAGCCCTGAGACGAAGCAGCAGTCTTCACAGTTGAAGAGGCCGTCATCTCCACGACCACAAAAGTCAAGGCAGGTCCGCAGCTCGACCGAGTGAAGGCTCATCGTCTTTTTTAATATTTGCATTCGCAGTTTGCATCGAGAATTCGTCCCCAGGGGCCAGAACACCAAATGCAAATACTACTGTCAGGTTTTAAGGTGTCTGAGGGAGGACGTACGGCAAAAGCGACCAGATCACATATATGTGTATGTGTATACCCTCATCAGTACTCTTCTCACCTCATGTTACAACTGAACCACAACAGAACACACATGACTGACTGAACAGATGCACATTATGGAAATTTAACATTTCTTTTGTTGCTTGAACATGAAATCCAAATCCTAGCCACAACAATGATACACAATATGTTTTATTATTATTATACAAATGGGTAAAGCCAAATGCCACAGTGGTGGAGAAGAGAAAACCACCGATGACACCTCTGGCTAATGACAGTCTTACATCTTTAGGTTAATGCATAAAAAAGGGGCAGGCTTTTGTTTGGGGCCATGGAATAAAAAGGTTTGCACTCATGTTGTCTGATCACATATTGACAAAACAAAAGGACTACATGTTCTAGGATTAAAGACATAAAAATGGACAACTTGACGCTAAACCAACAGCAAAACCTGACTGTCTCTTCCTGCGGCGAGGCTTTCACTGCCATTTTTGTCGTCATGCATATTCTCCTACTTGTCTTCGGTTTTCCCACCACTACTGCTGTTATTTTACTACTCCTAAACAAGACCTATAAAGCAAAGAGCTTCTCACCAGCTGAGGTCATTCTTCTCCAAATCAACTTCACTAACGTGTGCCTGTCCATCTATGAATTGTTGAATTTTCTCTATATGTTGGACATTATTCCATATTCTACAGCACTTTACATGCTGTTCCACCTACCGAGTGTAACGGCGAGGCCCATCTTCCTACTCACCCTCTGTGGGATCTTCTACTTGGCCATCGTTCATCCGGTGACCTACATGACCGCCAAGCCTTTGCGCCATTGGGAGTGGCTGGTCACCACACTTGGCTGGCTCTACGCCTCGGCCATGTCTGGAGCTGTTATTTTTAATAAAATCAATATCCATCAACCCACCATCATAGCCTTGTTCTACATCTCAATCCTTCCCATCATGTTCTTCAATCTCGCCACACTGAAGGCACTGTCTTGCAATGGACCAGGAAACAGTGGAACAACCCTCAACCCAGCCAAAAAGAAAGCCTTCCGGATCATTCTGAGCATCCTGATAGTCTTGCTGCTGTACTATGTGCCCCAGTTGTGCATCGACATCTACCCTTTCATAGCACCAGATGACGTGGAAAGGTTTCTGTGCGTGATTGGCTTCAGTCTAACGACGCTCTCTATGTTGTCTGAGTTTTCCATGCCTGGTATATTCCTGTACAGTTTAGTTAAACTTGATATTTAGTCATCAGTTTTTGTCATTATATTGCTGTATTTAGGCAATATTAAATATCTCATGTTTCTAACCACAGAAAGCTCATCAGAGTGGTTTAGACCACTAGATTTCATCGATTAGTGGGACGGATCATCCATGAAAAAACAATGTGCGTCATGGATCAATTTCAGCCCAGCAATGACACTGCCGTTGTTGTGAATCATACTATAATCAGAACTCAAGAAGGCTTATAAGGACTGTTTTTCCTTTCTCCCCTCATGTCTCATTTTCTACCAAGCTTAGTCTATTCTCAAAATATTAACAAAATATAATTGGGCCAGGAATTTAAATCCTGATTTATACATGTAGGTCCACAGTTTTACACTATCTAGTTTGATTATGTTTGCAGATTAGGCTGTTTATGATCCACATGTGTAAGGATAGGTAGGGCGGTGGCTTAGTGGTGACTCGCACCTCCAGGGTTCGGGTTCAATTCCCACCTCGGGTCTGTCTGTATGGAGTTTGCATGTTCTGCCTGTGCTTGGGTTTCCTCCTACAGTCCAAAGACATCCGGATTAGGCTAGTTGGTGTTCCAAATTGCCTGTAGTGTGTGAATGAATGAATGAATAAAGGAATGAATGTGTGTTTCCATCTCATGCTTGAAATCTCCTGAGATAGACTTCAGGCTTTCCGTGACCCTATACTGGATAATCTGTATGAATGAACATCTAAGATCAAGTCTACAATGCTTTTCCCTCTTTTTGTCTTTTTTTTATCTACAATTAGAAGAAAAAAAATTCCCAACGTTTACACTCATTAATAAATTTCAAGTTTGTTTCCTGTTGTTATGCAGTAGTAGGTGTAACTCACTTATCATCTAAACCAATTTATTCTGTATACAGGGTCAAGGGGGGGAGGGGGGGTTGGGGGGGCTGGAGCCTGTCCCAGGAACCTTTTGTACTAAGGAAAGTACAAAAACTTTTATCTTAGTGAGGGGGTGTGGTCGGCCCTGTTGCTAGGGATGATGCAGCAATTCAAGGACTGTGATTGGTTAATAAAAAAATAACCTCTGACCTCTGCAAAGGTTTTGAAATGCACTCTTTGTGAAAACAGAATACATGATAATAGAAACAAACAGTGAAATCATAATGTTTGTATATGAAGAAATTGTATAATCATGACTACAGGCTACTTTAGCAAAGTTTCTAGGCTTAATGTCTTAAAGACCATTAAACAGCTAAATGTTGAAAATGTGTCGACTTTTGAAGCAGCCGATTCCCACTCAGTAGTTACTATATTTAAGTTCTCACATTTATTTACCGTACTGATTTTATTACTTGTAATCCATTTCAGATTGATGGGAGCAAAATGTCTCAGCGTTTACAATTTACTTGATTACAGGACAGTCTGTTTAATTTGTTTTACCAAGTAGTAAGTAAAACAACAAATTGGACAGAAGAGCAGTGTTAACTTTTAGCTTTACTTTCAGTGTATGGAGAATATTTATTCATTCCGCCATTTTGTCCTCTGCTAGAGAAACTCTGAAGCCTCTTAAAAGTCCTACTCTCTACTCTTAACAATTTTTACCTTAGGAGCTGTTTTTAGGGCTAAGATGTTTTGTGAATCATTTTTATCTTTACTAAGACTTAATCCTAAATTTAAGGGGAAATTCTAAGAAAATGCCCTAATTCTAAGATTTTTCTTAGAATTTTGTCACTAGGAGCAACTTTTAGGCTTAAGAATCTTTGTGAATACGGGCCCAGACCTCTATATATGCAGTTATTGTAAGTCTATAAAAATAAGCTATTTAAAATTTCCATAAACTTTCAATAATATTTCATATCAAACATGTGAACAGTTTGATCCTTGATGGCCTTGTTCATTCCACAATGTGAAAGGACTCTTGTGAAAGGACAGAAAGACGCTTGGCACAGTGGGCACATGCATTTAAAGGAGACATACCAATACCATTATAACATCATTTTTTAAATATGTGAAATTTTATATAAAGATGCAGAAAACCCCCGGATACTGAAAAAAGCATCACACTATGATGACACTCAGTATAATGTCATTTAGGAAGTTATTAGCCACTTTTGGCATACATGTAAGGCATCAACATGGCTGAACCGATTGAGAAATCAAAAATCCCTTCGCAATTTTGCATATACAATGTCTTGAGATCACAATGGTCTTCTTTGCTGGCGATTCTATACAGTAAATCCGCTTGGAGGAGTATATCAAAATCCATTTGTTTTGACAACCCAAAATAACTGACTTCCTGTTGTGTTGAGCCCATGGCAATGCATTGCAAAAGCTGTTCAGCTCAGTGAGATCCAGATGTTTCCGAGCTTTACATGCAAGTGTGTATGAACTTATGGTAGCTGATTCCTACCTGTGTGCTGAGTTTCATGACTATTTGCGTATGTTCAGACCTCCAAAAGCACCTGGATGCTGGTAAAGAAAAAATATCCTTAAAAAAACTGGCTGTCCTAATAATAATAATAATAATAATAATAATAATAATAGTAACCAAACCACTACTACTACGTTTGCTACTTCATCATAAAAAGCAGGTTAGAACAAAGAGTAAAAATTTTGGAAAAAATATGGACAAATCTGCCACAAAGATGTTGACTTGTCAAGTTTACAGCATTGCCGCAAGAACTTTGTCAGCGTGCTGTGGATGACCCACCCCTTTGATGTCGAGGATCATTACCGGTGACGAAACGACCCTGAGACCAAGCAGTCTTCACAGTGCAAAAGCTCATCATCTTCACTACCATGACATACGTCCTATATACAGATAAATCGTCATTCAAGGCATCGAGAATTTGTCCCCATGGGCCAAGCCGTCAATAGCAAACTCCACTGCCAGGTTTTAAGGCGTCTGAGGGAGGACAAACAGGGAAAGCAACCGGATCTGTGCTCCTTGAATCTCTAAACTTCTTGATACCGCCTCGTATATACAGTCAAGTCCATGGATTTTAGAACAATTATAAGGCTTTTTAGCTTTGGGCCTCTGTAAACTATCACATTGAGTTTGAAATGAAACACTTGAGAAGCATGAGTAATCAAGGATTTCAGTTTTAATTCAAGGGTTTTTGTGTGGCATTAATCATTATTACAGACGTTTTTATGCGCACACCTTCATTTTGGATGGAGTCATAAATAACCAAGAAGTGATCGTGAAAAAGAATGAATAACTGAGTGACCAAGAATGATGTAGTGAATACTTGGAAAATACTTACAGTGTGTGTGCGTGCGTGCGTGCGTGCGTGCGTGCGTGCGCGCGCGCGCGCGTGTGCGTGCGTGTGTGTGTGTGTGTGTGTGTGTGTGTGCGCGCGTGTGTGTGTGTGCGTGTGTGTGTGTGTACACCCTCATCAGTACTCTGAACCACAGCAGAACACACATGACTGACTGAACAGATGCACATTATGGAAATTTAACATGTCATTTGTTGCTTAAACATGAAATCCAAATCCTAGCCACAACAATGATACACAATATGTTTTTTTTATTAGTATTATTCAAATAGGTAACGCCAAATGCCACAGTGGTGGAGAAGAAAAACCAGTGACTAATGACAATCTTGCATCTTTAGTCTAATGCACAAAAGGGGCAGGCTTTCAGTGAGTAATGAAATAAAAGGTTTCCTGTCTGGTCATATTACTGTTTACGTGTACTGTGGGCTTCAGTGTGATGACACTGTCCATGCCCGGAATATTCCTGTACAGTTTAGTTAAACTAGATATTTAGTCATGCTCATAAGTACAGTATATTGTATATTTGTAGTAGTAGGTGTTGTTTTCATTATATCGGTGCATTTATGCAATATTAAATATCTCATGTCGCTAAATGCAATATAATCTAGAAAGCTCATCATAGTGTATTACATCACTAAATTGCACCAATTAGTGGGAAAAATCATCCATGAAAAAATTGAAAAAATGTAAGTCGTCAATCAGCACAAGGTTAAAGCTTGTGTCCTGTTGTTAAGCTGTAGAAGGTTTTAATAAACTATAAAATATCCATTAGGAATCAATGGGAAAACGACAAACAACCAAACAAATTATAATTTTTTTTTCTTTTTAGAAACATCACTGGGGAAGACAATCATTCAGAAATGGGAAAACAACAACAACAACAACCATAAAACCATTGTTACACAAGACAAAAAACCTTGGTCCTGAATGCAGCCACTAACATTTATAACATTAAAAACCTTGGCTTCATGTGTTGTTCCACATCACCATCGTGTACATCATGTCAAAGTTCCACAAGCTTCACTGCGTGCTCCAAACGCTTCCTTTCTTCACTCCATGTCACTCCATTCTACAGTATGTTACAGTATTTTTCCTGACATTTATTTAAAACTGATAACATTAATTTGTTAGAAATCATACAATTATTTGCTTATGTTTTTACAAAACAATCATTCAGCAATCTGAGCACTGAGTGTTCTCTTTATCAAATGTTTATCCCTGTTGAAATTAATTATAATTTATAACACGCTCAATGACTTAAAAAAGCATTTTTTTTTTGTTTTGCTTTATAGGCATAAAATATTTTAAATGAGTCTCAAGTTATTGGCTATTGGCAGTCGTGCTAAGAGTTAATGGGAGTCAGGGGGAACAAAAACTTTCATACTCTAAATTGTAAACCAGATATAATATTGTTTCTACACTCGCCAAAGCCCAGCATCAAAATAACAACAGAAATAAATAGATAAAGAATACACACATTTAAGTGCAGTCAAACACAAAGTGACACTAGTGATGAAAACTACAGGAAAAGAAGGAAAGCAGAAAGCAAAAGTAATAATAATAATAATAATAACCACACCATTACTACCACTACTACTACTAATAATAATAATATCTGCAAGCAACAATGCTCAGGCCCAAGCACATGCTCCAGAAAGATGGTGGGTACAGGGGCTACATGCAAGGGGACATACCAATACCATTAGAGGTTTGTGTGCCCTTATAAAAACATAATTTTAGAATTTGCCGAATTTTATGTTCAGATGTCCAATAAGGCCTGGATACAGGGGAATGATGTCACTCAGGAAGTTCTTAGCCACGTTTTGGCATGAATTTAAGGCATTAACATGGCTGAACCATATGCACACTAAAACATACTGGGTAATATTACCCAACATGTTTTACCTACCCAAACGCTAGGTAATTTCTGTTAAACCCAAACTTTGTGTCTTTTTTTTGAGGGGGGGGGGATGTAAAATATAAAGTCTGTATATCTGTATACACACTTTCACTCACTTAAGTCACTTATGACTGAATTTGTTCACTGCATGTAACATTTATTACACTCAAACCCCACCTGTGTATGAAAGAAACAGCAAAAATGTCTGAGCTTTTTAGCTTTCTTTGTAGAATGCTTGCAGCGTGTATGAAGCTGGTGAAGTGATGAATGAAAGCTAAACTGTTAACTGTAGTGCCAGCATGACGCTAGCATTTAGCTAGGTTGCTAGTGTTAGCAAACACATAAAATAGCTGAGGTGTTACAAAACACTAATCTTCTTACAAATATGCATACTAGCCAACCCTCTCGAATTTTCCATAAACTTTTACTTTCTTTCTAAGGTTGGAACAAACACAGTGGAATATCTGTCAGTCGATGCCGTACACCTACATCCTGATGTTGGGAGATAATGACCAGCACTGCTCTCAGGCATTAGTGCTTCTCAGTAATAGTATCGTAATGATGTCGCTGTTGAACTTTTGTTTTGTATTATCTGATCTTGTGCTTTTGAAAAATAAATATTTTTCTATGTTTTGTACAATTAATTAGATGTTGTTTATTGCATATATTTATGGTTTGCAAAACTTGGTGTTTTCTTTTGTAATAGACCAGTATATCAAAGTAATTAAACTGTTTTACCCATAGACATGTAAAACATAAAAATAATAATAACCTATTTGTGAGGTAGAATTAACTCAGCATTATAGTTAAATATGACCTAGAATTTGGATTGAATATTTTACCCATCTTGCTGGGTTAAATAAATAACCCATTTTGTTGGGTTAAATTTACCCAGCATGTAGTCGGTCCAATATTTATCTAGCAGCTGGGTTAAAAAGCATTTGTTAGAGTGTACAGTATATGTATGGTTTGCAAAATTTTTAGTTTAAATTTTTTGTAATAGACCAGTATATCAAAGTAATTTAACTGTTTAAACTGTTTTACCCATAGACATGTAAAACATAATAATAACCTATTTGGGAGGTAGAATTAACGCAACATAGTTAAATATGACCTACTGTAGCATTTAGATTGAATATTTTACCCATCTTATTGGGTTAAACTAATAACCCATGTTGCTGGGTTAAATTAACCCAGCATGTAGTTGGTCCAATATTTACCCAGCAGCTGGGTTAAAAACAACCCCGTATTTTTAGGGTATGAGAAATCAAAAATCCCTTCGCAATTTTGTACCCAAAATGTCTTGAGATCATATACATCTGGTTTGCTGGCGACTGAAGAATCCCCTAGGAGGAGTATATCAAAATTCAACCCAAAATACTTGACTTCCTGTTGAGTTGAGCTCATGTCAATGCATAGCAAAAGTTCAGTGAGATCCAATTGTATACTATATTCTGTGTGTATACCTGCAAACTGTGTACGAGCTATGCAGCACAATCTTGTGTGAAGGCGCTGGGCCACGTCGGGGCCATTAACTCAGCTGATTTCAACCTGTGTGCTGATTTTCATCACTTTTTGAGTATGGACAGACCTCAAAAAACACCTGAATTCTGGGGGGAGGGGGGGGGGGAGTCCCTAAAAAAACAGCCATAACCCTTATCTTATCATACCATAAAGCTGCCCGAAATTATGTACACACATTTTGGAACAATAAGGTTTTTTGGCTTTCTGCCTCTTTACACCACCACATTGAATTGAAATGAAACACAGGATTTCAGGGATTCGAGGGAATTACAGACATTTTTTGCACACACTTCCACTTTGGATGGGCTCAAAAATAAACAACAGGTGACTGTGAAAACAAGTGAAAGAATGACTGAGTGAGCAAGAATGATGATGTGGCTACCTGGAAATAAATGAACAGCTAACGAACATAGTGTGTGTAACACATGTACTGTGCACACATGACTGACTGAACAGATGCACATTATGGAAATTTAACATGTCATTTGTTGCTTGAACATGAAATCCAAATCCTAGCCACAACAATGATACACAATATGCTTTATTAACATTATTCAAATGGGTAAAGCCGAATGCCACAGTGGCGGAGAAGAGAAAAACCACTGATGTTAATACAACTGGCTAATGACAGTCTTCCATCTTTAGTTTAATGCACAAAAGGGGCAGGCTTTTGTTTGGGTCATGAAATAAAAGGTTTGCGCTCATGTGATCTCAAAAGGTTTCATCAAACATTAAAGATATAAAAATGGACAAATTGTTGCTAAATCAACAGCAAAACCTGAACGTCTCTTCCTGCGGCGAGGTTTTCGCTGACATTTTTTTCGTCATGGATATTCTCCTACTTGTCTTCAGTTTTCCCACCACCATTGCAGTTATTTTACTACTCCTAAACAAGACCTATAAAGCAAAGCGCTTCTCACCAGCTGAGGTCATTCTTCTCCAAATCAACTTCACTAACTTGTGCCTGTCCATCTATGTATTATTGTGTTTTCTGAATCTGTTGGACATCATTCCTGACCAGGTGGACCATTACATGCTGTTCTTCCTACCGAGTGTAACGGCGAGGCCCATCTTCCTACTCACCCTCTGTGGGATTTTCTACTTGGCCATCGTTTACCCGGTGACCTACATGACCACCAAATCTTTCCGCCATTGGGAGTGGCTGGTCACCACACTCGGCTGGCTCTACGCCTCGGCTATATATGGAATCATTATAATGCACAAAATTGACATTAAACAACCCATTTTCATAGCCTTGTTCTACACCGCAATCCTTCCCATCATGTTCTTCAACATTGCCACACTCAAGGCACTGTCTTCAAGTGGACCAGGAAACAGTGGAACAACCCTCAACCCAGTCAAAAAGAAAGCCTTCCGGATCATTCTGAGCATCCTGATGGTCTTGCTGCTGTACTATGTGCCCCCGTTGTACATATACATCTACGCTTTCATAGCACCAGAGGATGATGAATGGTTTATGTGTACTGTGGGCATCCGTGTAATGACACTGTCTATGTTTTCAGAGTTTTGCATGCCTGGAATATTCCTGTACAGTTTAGTTAAATTAGATATTTAGTCATGCCTAGTTATGCAAAAGTATATTGTGGTAGTATTAGTAGTCATTGTGTTGACATGTTATATTAGATTATTTTATATTGCATGTTTGCTAAAGGTAATATAAGCACAGAAAGCTCATCAGAATGTATTAGACCACTACATTTAATCAATTAGCAGGATTTAATTAGCAGGACAGATCCTATATGAAAAAATGGGGAAAAAATGTATGTTGTCGCTCAAGTTCAAAGTTCAAAATGTAAACAAAATAATAAGCGCTGTGAATTATTAATCCTGATTCACAACCCTACAGGAGGTCTACAGCTTTACATGATCTTGTTTGTGATTTCAGATTTCATATTCTGACTTATTATTTGTGATCCATATTATCCATATTGTGCTTAGTGGGTTTTCTCCAACAGTTCAAAGACATGCAGATTTGGCTAATTGATGTTACCAAATTGCGTGTAGTGTGTGAATAAATGTGTCTGTGTGTGTGTTTGGTTGGGTGTATCCATCTCATGCCCGAAGTCTCCTGGGATGCGATTCAGGCTTCCTGTGGTCCTGTACAGGATAATCTGTAGAGAAAATAAATCTACTGTATTAATGAATTAATCATTCTCCTTTTATGTATAGTTAGAAGTAATACCCAATACAGTTACCTTCAATAATAAACTCAAAGTTTGTATGCTATTGTTATGCCATAGTAGCTTTCAATAAACTATATAATTAAAAAAAAAAACATCAATTAGGAATCAATGGAAAAACAACCAGTACATGAACATGGAAATGTTACTAAGCAAATGTAAATTTTTAGAAAGATCACTGGAGAAAACAAAAAAAAAACACAACCATTAAACCATGATTAAAGAAAAAAAAAGGCCTTGGTCATGAATGCAGCTATTATCATTTATAAAATTAAAAAACTAGGCTTCATGTGTTGTTCGACATCACAGTTGTGAACATCATGTCAAACTTCTACAAGCTTCACTGCGCGCTCCTGACATTTCCTTTCCAGAAACCAGAGTACTCGGAGGAAACCCAGCAAGCACATGGAGAACATGCAAAGAAAAATTAAACCTGAACTCTGAAAGAGCAAGGCATGTGTGCTGGCCATTAAGCCTCTGTGCCATAAATTGTAATAAAACCTTTTTTTTTTTTTTTTACAAACTAGATAAAATAAAATAAGGAATAGAAGCAAACCTTAAAAGTGCTTAATGAAAAACTAAATCCTAACCCTGAAAATAATACAATTGGTTTTGTTCAATCAATCCAACAGAACATCATTAATGGGCCACAGAGAGGAAGGAGAAAATGGTCGCTAATATCCGCTGATGGGATCCTGAAATAATGGAGCACCCAGCTTTTTGGGTCACATGTGCTGTACTGTATGAATAAAGACCAAACAGTCTGTGAAATAAGAAAGGCCAACATGGAATTAAATATGAGATTGAATGGTCAACAGCAAAATTGGACTCAGCAAGCCTAACAACACCATGTGTGCAGTGTTGGATAATGTCCTATATTTCTTTGGTTGTTCTTTGGTTGTTATAAAACATATGATCAAAGTGCACTGCTCTGCCAAAAATAATACTAATATTTCACTTTATGACCTTTTGCTTGAATTACAGCCTTTGCATCATTTTGATAAGCTTACTGTATGCAATGCCATAAAAGTTTAATTCCATCAAGAGTCACAATAAATTCTCTCCAAGATCGTGTGTTGATGATGGGAGAGACAGACCACTGTGTAAAAAGTGTTCTCAAGAGGTTAAGGTCTGGACTCTGTGGTGGCCGATCCATGAGTGAATATGATGTCTTATGCACTCTGAATTACTCTTTCACAATTTGAGTCTGGTGAATCCTGGCCTTATCATCTTGGAATATGCATGTGCGATCAGGAAAGAAAAGAGTTGATTGATGAAAACACTGGTCGTTCAGTACATTCAGGTAGTCAGTTGGCCTCGTTTTTTGGATGGATTGGTGAACCTAGACGTAATTAATTAAAGCAGCCCATAACACTGCCCCCAGAGGCATGTTTTGTAGCCACTAGGTATGATGGATGTATCACTTCATCTACCTTTTTTCTTACCCTGATTTGCCCATCAATCTGGAACAGGTCAATCTGGACTCATCAGATCATGTTACGTTTTCCCATCGCTCCACAGGCCATAACTTATTTAAAAGCCGATTTCCAGATTGTCATCACTATTAAGGCTACACAGCTGTTTAGTCCCAATCCCTTAAATTGTCTTTACACTGCGCACTTTTTTTGTTTACGTTTTGACTTCACTAAGCATTCATATCTCATATTCATATATCATTATAAGTGATCAGGCTGATTCAGTATGTTTTCCCTACCACATTTCTTCCTTATAAGCATGATGGGTCATTACTATCCCTTACATGTTTAAATAATGCATTTTACAGTTCTTAACCCAATTTTTGCAGTTTCAGTATTTTCCCTTTGCTTGATGCAGGACAATAATTTGACCCTTCTGAAAATGAAATGTCCTTGCCACAACCACAGGATATGTCTCCTGACATGGTTGCTTTAGAAATGAGAAGATACTCAATGCATCAATTAGGGTTAAATAACCAGCTGAACCATAAACATCACTGCAGCAATAACCCAGTTTAAGGCTCTGACCTATTTGCTTAGTCAAATCCAGTGGGTGACATTTAAAGTTTTTTTTTTTTTGGGCAGGGTAAATCAAATGAGGAGTTTCTTGGCAGCTGCAATTTCCATCAAACGTTGTTTACTCTGTCCTCTCTCTCTCAAAAAACAAAACAAAATGAGTATTGACTCTGTATTAACTGTTATACTGAACTTTCATCCTCGCAGCACACTGATACATCAGGAACTGTTTATGGTCAGACCAGATGACATCACCAAAATGAGAATCCCAAATGAGTCTGGTTCTTCTCAAGGTTTCTTCTTATTGTTGTCGCAGGTTACAGTATACCGTGCCATAATACATGTCGTAAATTATTTCCATAAATGTTAATTTAATTCTGTAAAGCTGCTTTGTGACAATGACCATTGTTAAAAGCACTAAATAAATGAAATGTAATTGAATTTTAGACAATTAAAAAATTTTAAACTATTGTGATAGTGTGACTAACAAGGATAAAACATTTCGCTCTCATTTTTTCTTTAAATAAAATATTGATTTTTTTTTTTTTTTTTTAACAGAACAGAGAAGGGGAATTTAAAAACATTTATTGTTTTATGGAGACTGTCAGAGAATTCACACACAATTACAAACCCAGAGTTGAAGGTTACAAGAAAATGTAATAATAATAATAATAATAATAATAATAATAATAATAATAATATGGAAGGTATATCTGCACATCCTAATGTGGTAAAATAGTTTTATCATTACAAAATGATAGGAGGTTTTCCTACTTTTTGCACTGTATAATGTATAACATGTTTTGTTATGTTTTAACATTATAGTTGCATCACACTGGTTTAAAAACACTTCATTTAAATAACATCGTGCAGATGACATTTCCTTCCCATAATCAAATGAAGCCCTATGTAATGTGAGAACCTCGAATACATAAACCTCAAATAAACATAACATAATGCGCATGGATGACAACAGATGGACATCATGTAAATGTTGCACATGAAATACAAATCCTAACCATGACAGTTTTTACACAATATGTTTATATTATATAAATATAAATTCAAAATCAATCAAGCCAAAGATCATTAACATGAGAAGTAATACTCTAAATTGGCAAGAATTCAGGATTTCCTTCAGTGACCCTTTAGACATAATTTTTTTTTGTGATGAGTAATATAATAATAGTAATAATAATAGTTTTTTCAAACACGGTCACTGTGAAACTTCTGAAACGTGAATATTAAACAACTAACTTCTCATCACGCAAAATCCTCTCCACCAACGCGTACCAGTTGTTTTTGCTGTCAGTTCTAAAGGACTCTCATGGCGAAAACATGATATTGGTGTTAAAAAGTCTCTCACCTACTGTAGGTGTCATGTCCGAAGCTTCACATGAAAAGACAAAGTGTATTATCTTAAAATGCAAAATTGTTAAGATATTGCAACATTAATTTGACATGGTTATGGACACTACAGATTAATACAGAAATATAATACAGAAAATGTATGAGCTAAAGAAGCTACTTCTGAAGTATATGCAACATGGAAGTGACCAATCTCGTTTCCCTTAAAAAATTTCATTTTGAATACATCATTTTTTAATTGCCCCCAAAAAGGCCATTTTCAGCATTATACTGTCTCTTTAAACAATAACCATTTTAAATGCTAATTTTTAAATACATGTTTCTTTATAAGTATTGATACTAAAATCAGGATAAGCATCTAGAAGCTTTATGACCTGTAAAATTTGGTGCTTAAAATAAAACAAACAATGTTTTTTGGTTAAAGCTTTAAAAAGCGAAAAATCTGTAGTGTCCATAACCATGTTAAATTTATGGTGCAATATTTAACCATTTTTAATTTTAGAATAATACACTTCTTTAGATTTATGTCTTTTCATGTGAAATGTAAATTGGCAGAGTTTCACCTGAATGACAGTTAAGATTTGAAAGTTATGGACACTACAGACATAAAAGGGCATCAAATTGTATTTAGCAAATGTGCAATGAAATTATAAAGGTCTATGAATATTTACACACAAAAAAATTAAGCATGGATCGGGATAAGAAGCATTAAATATTATGAAAAATGCCACGTTTTAGCACCAATACCATGTTTTGACTCTAATACATATTCCATTTACATTAAATTAAGATAAATCCTTTTCTTGCTCAAATCAAACAATCTGAGAACCTGCTACAGTTTAACCATGAGGAATGGACATTATGAACAGGTGGACATTATGTAAATTGTCCTTATTTGCACATGAAAACCAAAGCCTAGCCATGCTATTTGGCGCTAAATGTTTATTTTTATTCAAATAAATCAACCTGCGGGTCAATCATGTGCACCAGAAGACAGCAATTTGGCCAGCAGTAATTGATGATGGTTTAAAACAAATTCTTTCAGATTGCTGCTTTTGCATCTATATTACTACAGAGAAGAGGGGTGGGGTTTTGAGGGGCCATAAAAGAGAAAACATTCTGCATCAAGTTTGTCTGGTCACACACTGTAGGTTTTTGGAGAGTAAAGGTCTCTGAGTAAAACAACGGACAACCAAAAGAATGAACTTCAACATGGACAATCTGACACTAAACCTACAGCGAAACCGGACTCTCGGGTCCTGCAATGATGAGCCTTTCAATACAATTTATTCAGTGCTGAGTGATATTCTTTTTTTCTTCGGTTTTCCGACCACCGTTACCATCATTGTAATACTTCTGAGCAAAGCATATAAAACAAGGATTTTGTCCATGGCTGAAGTCTTTCTCCTGCAAATCAACTTTGCTAACGTGTCCTTCTGTATCTCAGAGTTGCTGCTGTTTCTGAGTTCTGTTAAGGTCTGTAACTTTTACTCAAACCTTTACACGGTTTTCTACAGCCCAAGCTATATAGCAAGGCCAATCTTCTTACTCGGTATCTGTGTGATCTTTCACTTGGCCATCGTCCATCCAGTCACCTACATGGCCACCAAAACCTGGCTCCACTGGGTGTGGCTCCTCATCACGCTCGTCTGGATCGGTACACTGGTCCTAAACGTAGCCCTTATCTTTAACGAAAGTAGCTTTTATAAAACTATCTTCTTGGCCGTGTTTTTCCTCACTTTCCCTCCCAGTATATTATTTAACGTCATTACATTGAGAGCCTTGTCCTCAAGGCGACCGGGAAATAGCGACCAAACCCTCAACCCAGCCAAGAAAAAAGCCTTCCGGATCATTCTGGGCATCCTGGTGGTCTTGTTGCTGTACTACCTCCCCAGAGGATATTGCTTTATCTATCCATTTGTAGCACCAAAGGACTACATGAGATTTCTGTGTGCTGAAGGCCAAGTGATTATGATGCTACCTAAGATTCCTGAGCTTGCGATGCCTGTAATATTCCTGTACAGTTTACGCAAACTTGGTGTTTAATCCTAACTGAAATCCAAACTTAAACAATTCGCTTTACATCTGTACATCATTGTATTTATTATAATAAAGCTCCAAAATTGTGCTAAAATGAATGTGCTTTTTATTGAAATTATTCATACTTGCCTTTAGCATTACAAATAGATTTTAAAAATGATTTTAAACCTTTCTGGCAGCAGGCTTTGTATTGAAACTGTGTAGACATTTTTTTTTCTGCTGTTGTTGCCAAGGTTGTGTTGCATGTAGTGTTTGCTTGACATCTTGGATATGCATTTCATTATAGAAAATATATATATGTAAAGAATTTGTGACATTTCAGCAAATCAACATTAGTTAACTTTTGCATGTTGTATTTTTTTTTTTTTATCTTTCACTGTATGGAATAATTCTTGCAGTTTGATTTTAGGACCCAGCCGGAGTTTACAGTACCTAAGCACCAGCCACAAAAAGTAACGCGGAATTTCAGCATGAACAATATGCAAATTGTTAAATGTACTTTAAAAACGTATGTAATTTTTATGAATTTGAATAAAGATTTGATGAAGAACAGTTGCCACATCACTAATGGTACACTAACAATTTTATCTCATTATACAATAAAATGCCAGATTCAATAAGCTAATGTTGTTCCAAAAGTTTATGCAGAAGGCTGTGATGTCAATAATGCCTTGCAACTTAGTCAACTTTTATCAAACTCAAAGCCCAGTAATGTTCAGTGGTCTCCAGTACTGATTGCACAGTATTTCCAGGCTACTGCGAGTTCACACGAGACCTCTAGCTTTTTTAACATATTTTAAAATTGACTGAAATGTATGAACGAACGTAAATGCACATAAATGTGTTGAAATAAAGGAGCACAAAACAAGAGAGAATGTACTGTAGATGATTGCTCTTAGAAGGGATACACCCATGTGAATTCATTACTTCTGATGAAATCTGATATTGTCTAGAGTTTAACACTATTTATTTTACAATTCCACCAGTAGGACCAAAAAGTAAGCACAGATTAGTGCATTAAAAGTCGTAGTTATAGACTGCTTGGCCAAAAAAAAATCACAATCACAGTTTCACAATTGTTAAATTATTGGCCTTAATGAAGCAAACTAAGTAATTGGACCCCCCAAATTGCCCATAGTGTGTGAATGAGTTTGTGAATGTTAATCGGAGGCCCTACCACAGTTGTACAAATGAAAATAAATTCAATAGTCACCACTGGCCTCCAAGGACCCTTATTGGGCAAAAGTTGGCCATCCACACGCGCGCAGACACACACAAACACACATACTGTATACAGTTGAACCTTGGATTGCAAGCAGAATTTGTTCAGGAAGCTAATTCGTATATCAGAACACTCGTAAACCAAAGCAAATTTCGCCATAAGGTATAAGGCAAACTCTAATTATTCATACCATAGCCCAAAACAAAAGATACATACAAATAAGTAATACTGCTGCAAAGTAAAAATAAAACAAATTTTAAAAACAAAAAGAGAGAGAGAGAAAAATGGGCCTTTAACCTCTCTAATGAGATGACTTTCACGCACACACACATACAAACAAATTAAAAGATGTTTTACGCGCACACATGTTATCACAGTGCTATAGTAAACAGTACAGGTGTGCACACATGCTGATTATACCAGTGAGAGACGCGCACTAAGACCAAGCAGGGGAGACGATTACCCACAATTCCATGGAGCGAGAGAGAAAAACTATTGGCTCAAGTGTGATTACGTGACGGTCGGCATCAAAACAAGAAACGCATGCATGATACATGATACATAAACCAAGACTTGCTTGTTTTTCAAGTCAAAATTTATTTAAAATTTTTGCTTGCAAACCGCGTCACCAAGGTTTCATTGTATATATACTCCTTAACAAAATCTTATTAAGATATTAAGATATTAAATGCTTGTAATATTAAAATATTACGCTTCACACTGGTTAATTGTAACCAGGTTGTACTTACTTCTTAAGGGGTTTAAAGAACAAAAACCGTCTACAAAGGCAACATCTCCTCCAACACCACAAACATGCCTGTATGAAATTTTCAAAGGAGCACCAAACATGGGACATTGAAAGATGGAAGAAATGTTAATATATCTATTTAAAGATAGCAATCCCTGCTTAATGAGGATGGGTTCCCTGTTGAGTCTGGTTCCTCTCAAGGTTTGTTCCTACTGCCATCTGGAGTTTTTCTTGGCACTGTCGTCCTCAGCCAAACTGATCATTTGGATTGAGTTTGGACACACCTTCTCATTCAAAGAGTTTGAATTTGTATTATGGCAAGAAAAAAAGCAGCTAAGTAAAGAAAAACGAGCGGCCATCATTACTTTAAGAAATCAAGGTCAGTCAGTCTGAAAAATTGGGAAAACTTTTAAAGTGTCCCCAAGTGCAGTCACAAAAACCATCAAGCGCTACAAAGAAACTGGCTGACATGCGGACCGGCCCAGGAAAGGAAGACCAAGAGTCACCTCTGCTGCGGTGGATCTCCATATGATAGGGCGGGCGCTTTACCACAGCGCCACTCAGAGGCTTCCAATGTCATGTAACTTTAGAAACTGTGGAAATCTAACTATGACACGCAAATGGACCAGTCAGATTAGATTTTTTGTTTGCATACTTGCATCCTCTCTCACTGCATCCATCCTGCCTGGCAGTTCCAACCTCAGTATCCGTCTACAAATATGCTCACAATCTCTCCTCTGAACACGTCCAAACCACCTCAATCTGCCCTCTCTGACTTTATCTCCAAAACATCTAACATGTGTTGTCCTTCTGGTGAACTCATTCTTTATCCTATCTATCCTTGTTACTCCCAAAGAGATCCTTAACATCTTCATCTCTGCTAGCTCCAACTCTGTCTCCTGTCTTTTCTTCAGTGCCACTTTTTGTGAAAGTACTGTATCAATGTCATCAAGCCTGTCGGTTTGCAGTTGTGCCCCTGAGGAGAGTGAAACACCGGGTTAATGAAGTGATAAAGTGCTGCTTATAATAAAGAATCTAAAATAAACAGCTGTGTACATTCAAATAATTTATTATTAGTATATAAAATGTATATATAAATATAATTATTTTAATGTGTGTGCCATGGATGATGCCCACGACCCCATGAATGCAGTTTTTGTTTCACTGATTTCACGCTGCATGGCAAACAGTATATGAATCTGCGCATGATCTGCGGTGCTGTAAGAGCAGAGTTTAATTTATTATTTCCGGCTGTGTCACTGTTTCAAAACTGCAAGTTCGGTGTTACTACAGTAGGAGGCTGTATACTATCAGTCCTGTGTGGAGACAGCACATGACATGTTCATTATTAGACCAGGTAAAAAACGGCATGCATAAAAATAAATGAATGAATAAATAAATAAATAAATAAATAAATAAATATTAAATTTTTGTCTGAAAGTGACTTTCAAAAGCCCATTGTCACTCAGTGTTACTAAAATGTCTCTCCTCCGCGAGCGTCTCTCCCTGAACATCATTTCCTCGCTACTCCTAACCAGTTAAGGCACCTCAGGAGCTCTCCTACAGTTTGGTGGAAATGGGAGTGATTTCCTATTTTAAGAATTTTGATGAATAGCTCTTATTTCTACTCCTGAAAATAGAATAAAATTGCATTTTATTAAAATGTAAAAACGTCCCCACTTTTCTGAAATTTGGGTTGTAAATCTATATCACAGATCTTACTAACCACTGTTTTACTCAGGCAGGGAGTAACTCAGTGGTTAATATATATATATATATGTATGTGGACTAGTGATCAGAAGGTTCCAGGATCAAATGTCTTGACCACTGCTGTGCCCTTGTACAGTAAATTGTAAGTTGCTTTGGATACGGGTGTCGGCTGTAATGTAAATGTTTTATGATTAGAACATCGGCACTATTTCTAATGTTATCCGGCTAGCTTCTTGCTAAGCTACTCAGAATAGTTTACTACTGTACTGGAATTTAATGTCAAATATAACTGAAATGTGTGAACTTCACTATAATGAAACAATATCAATAGCGAAAAAATTTTGACAAGGTCTCGGTTTTTTTTTTTTTTTCATTTTTAGCCTTATACAATATGGGACTTTCTATTATTACAACTTGAAATAAATGATCATTTGATATTATGTGAATGAACGCAACCCTACTTGTTTGTAGAGTTTTGTTTATGTAGACAATACTATCTATTGAATGTATATATACAGTATACAGTCTTTCTGACAGTCTTTCTACCCTTATCTAAAGATAGTCTGTATCGCTCTGTCTAGCTTTAGATCTGTTCATCTACTGTGCATTTTAATAAAAGCACTTTTGTCTGTTTTATCATAAAAAATAAAATAAACATCTGTTCAATGTCCTTCTTAGATATTGTCAAATGCTTACGCAGCCGCCACATTTTCACTGTCAGTAAATCTTTTTCTGTCTACATTTGCCTGATCCATTAAGGTCACACCTCACTACTGACAGCTTGGTGCCAAATAGCACAACATACAGTACATAAGAGATCTTCTGGATTGCAGGCTGCAATGGGTCACAACGGGAACTACTCAATATTAGATAAATGGTTATAATGTTACAGCTGATTGGTGTATTTTGTCATCTATTAGTAATTCCTGTAAAATCATGGACCATATAAAAGGATGGGAGCAACAAAGAACATGCTGATATGAAATACTGAGAGAAAGTGTGCTGCTTCCAGGAGTGTCAACTCCAGAGTCATATTTCACTTTTCTCATCTAAATTTTTTGCCATTTTTGCTGCATTTTTGAGTGTGCTCCTAAGCAAAATTAAATGTGCTACATCTAGACAGCCTAGCCAGCATTGCCCCAAACATTAGTAGATTGGCTGTATGTAAACGTGATGGTAAAATCTCATGCACACAGTTATGTTTTGTCAGCTTGATAATCAAATAAGCCTCTCTGTTTTTTATTTCATGGTGAGGTCACATGCATTCATTTTCATTTGTCTATGAACTAACCAAATTGATGGTCCAGTTCAGGTTCTATCACCCATAGCAGCACCGTCTTCTGATATGGAAGAAGAACCCTTGCAAACTGCACAGCTCAGTGCAGGACCAAAGGAAGCATTTGGGTGATGTGGACGTTGAAAAGACTGGGAAAAGAAGCCTTATATGAAACAACTAGACCAGTTCCTGTAGATGGCCATGATGCAAATACTTAAATACTTAAAGATTATTTTCTTTAGAAGGGACGTTCAAGTCAAACTGGTACTTTTGATTGCTACACTAATGTACTTATCCAAGTGTTTCACTAGTGCTTTAGGATGTTAATATCACCAACCATTCCCATTTTATTAAGGTGTATCCATATAAATGGCCCACCCTGTATATTCTATACGTGGTTCTGCCCCAAACTGTTGCCACAAAGTTTGAAGCCCAAATTTTCTAGAATGGCTTGTATGCTATAGCGTTACACTGTCTTTTCATCACTAGAGCTAAGAATCCAAAATTGTTGGAGTACTTGTGTGTCCTGCAGAAAGCTCTGACCTCAGCACTAATAAACACCATCGGGACGAACTAAAATTCAGACTGCACCCTGGGCCTCCTCGCCCAACATCATTGGCGAATCCCTACAACCATGCTGCAAAATCTATTTCAAAGCCTTTTCCAGAACAGTATATGGATTTAGCATTACAAAATAAGCTTGTGCAAATTAGTTCTCTCTGACGTCATATGAATTCCAGTTGGTTAAAATATTTCACCAGGTCATATGTACTGTAGAACATTACTTGACGGTATTTCATTTCCCATAATCAAATGAAGTGCTATGTAATGTGAGATTGCACTTTAAACCCCCAGAAAACATATCATTCATATGGGTGATAGAACAGACGGACGTCATGCAAATATTACACATTTGTGCACCTATCTCTATTCAAATCAAAAAGCCACAGTCCATTGACGTGACATTGTAAAGAAGGGATTAGACCAAAAATGAATGTTTTCACTCACTCACACTCACTCATCGTCTATACCATTTTATCCTGTATTCAGGGATGCGGAGGGCCTGGAGCCTATCCCAGGGCACGAGGTGGGGTACACCCTGGACAGGGTGCCAATCCATCTCAGGGCAAAGACGCATACACACACACACACAACACACACAATGGGAAATTTGGGAACACCTATTAGACTAATCTGCATACCTTTAGACTAATTAGACTGCAGGTCTTTGGGAGGAAACCGGAGTACCGAGAGGAAACCCACCAAGCACGGGGAGGACATGCACACAGAGACGGGAAGCAAACCTGGCTGGGAATCAAACCCGGACCTTGGAGGAGCAACGCGACAGTGCTAACCACTACACCACCGTGCCGCTCTGAATGTTTTCGGTGATAGGTAAATTATAGTTCTGTAGTATGTAGTTGAGTACAACTGATTTTATTTGCTGTGTGTGTTCATTGTAAGGGACAAGAAGGATGGGGTTTCGTGACCTCATGAAATAAAACTGAAAACAAAAAGGTATGAAGAAAAAAAAAATAGACCTAAATTTGGACTTGGAATGAATAGCATGACTCCACACTGCGGTTCTCTTTGAGTTCCCCACCTCTGTTACTGTTACACTTCCAAACAAGGAACTTCTACAATTCAACACATGTCATTTTTGTCTATGAAATATGGATCTGTCAATTCCATAGGACTCTTTAAGTGGTTTTAAACACCCTGACCATTTCAGAAAGACCCGACTTCTTCATCACCATCTGTTTGATTTACTTACCTAGTCATGCAGTCTGATGAGTTCATATTTACCCTGTTCAAGGGCGATGGGTGCATTGGGGTAAGAAAAGCGGCGGATAAAGCGATACACTCATTATGCCTTGTGCATATCATACCATCATGTGGGGGCAGTGGTATGAACTGGGTCTGACAATCTGAATACATTTCAGATTATTACTGGTGTTTTCTATCAATTCATTTTTTCCTCCCTGATTGAACGGGTATCTTCCAAAATGGCAATGGCAGGATTAATCTGGCTCAAATTGTGAAAACGTCAATCAGGAAGCATGAGACATCATTTTTACACACGAATTGCCTAACACAGAGGCCGAACCTTAGAGACCAGAGAAAGAGAGACAGAGAGAGAGAGGGAGAATGACCAGGAATGCCAACAGTCCCATAATGTATAAGCTGAATGTATATATTGCCCAAGCAGGATAAAAGGTAGAGTCAAAAGTAATCATATGAAATCGTTTGTGCTGAGACGTAATATGAATTCTAGTTGCATAGCATTAGGTTCAATGTTTTAGCACATCATTTACCTCCTTAACATGTATGCCTGTGTCACTGATGTAAAGAGTCACGTAACTTGAGAACCTGTGAAAAGGTAACCACAACACACAAATTCCTGACAGACCAGTCAAATTATTGAAATTGTTGTTTGCATACAAAATGCAAAGCCAAAAAGATATGCAAATGGTTTGAAAATATATAGATTCATGTATTTATTCAAACTAATCAAGCCACGGATCATGCAGGTGTTAAAGCAGAGGAGAGACACGACATTGAAACCTATATGAGTGGTAATGATGAACGTAACTTGTTTCTTCAGCTGTTTGTTTGTTTTTTTTTCCAATGGACAAGAGGGTTGGGGATTTGTGAGGTCATGATATAAAATTTTCAACACCTGGTTCGTCTGGTTGTCTGCATTTGTGAGAAGATTTATTATTTGAAGGAGTAAAAACAATCGCATGGACCGAGCAAGATACAAGGCAGACGTCAAAATGGAAAAGCTGAGCAGAAACGTACAGCAGAATGGAACTTCTGGCTCCTGCATCAATTCTGTGGAAACCATTCATGTAGTGCTAAATACTGTCCTCCTTTTCTTCAGTTTTCCTGCCACCTTTATTGTTATTGAGAAGCTTTTGAGAAAAATCTACAAGACAAGGAGCTTCTCGTCAGCCGAAATCTTCCTCCTACAGACCAACTTCACTAATGTGAGCCTCTTCATCTTTAACTTTTTGCTTTTTCTGGATGTGATGAATGTCCGTAACTTCTCATTGGTACTTTACATGGTTCTGTTTACCCCAACCTTAACAGCAAGGCCGATCTTCTTACTCACCATCTGCGGGATCCTCTATTCAGCCATCGTTCATCCAGTGACCTACATGACTGCCAAAACTTGGCACCACTGGGAGTGGCTGGTCATCACACTCGGCTGGCTCTACGCCTTGGCCGTAAATGTAGCCATTGGCATTCATGGAATCAACATCTTCCAACAACTATTTACTGTGTTTTTCTATAGCACCAATCTTCCCAGTATGTTCTTCAACATCGCCACTCTGATAGCCCTGTCTTCCAGCCGTCCCGGAAATGGCGGACAAACCCTAAACCCGGCCAAAAGAAAAGCCTTCTGGATCATCCTCAGCATCCTGGTGGTTTTGCTGCTGTACTACATTCCCAGAGTGCACTACATCATCTATCCTCACACAGCACCAACAGACCAGCAGAGGTTTTTATGTTACGAAGGTGGACTGATGATGTCGGTAGCTCAGTTTTCTGAGTTTGCAATGCCTTTAATATTCCTGTACAGTGTACGTCAACTAAGTGTCTAATGTCTTTTAGTAGATACATTTCTCAGTTTACTTATACAAGTCTGCATAAAATTATAGTCAATCTCTAAAGAAACATCTAAAGCAAGTTGGCTGTAATTTGAAATAATTGTTGGTCTTCTGTTCTTAACATACCTTGTCACAAGACCTCGGATATAAATTTCATTAAATTGTTGGTCAAAATGTGTTGATTAATTTCCTTTACCATCAACTCATGAGGGTTGTAATAACATGAGTAATCATTTACAAAATTAAGCCACACTTTCAGTGCGTAATGGGAGTTTAAGCACTTAAATTCTATTGTTGGCACATTTGCTGTGATAGTTCAGTTTTGCATGTGCTCTTATTTAAATATAATCAACTTTTGAATGAAATGATTTCTTACTCATTAATGTTTCGATGTGAATCGAAATGCTCAAATATTATTCATCAGCTCTAATCTTACATTTCTACTATATGTATATTAAGTCTCCAACGTACAGTATGAACAGCTCAGATGTATTGTACAAAAAAATACATTTACAATTTTGCAGTGCACCAGATACCAATATATACAATTATATACAATATTTTCAGTGTGTAAGTGAATGTATTAAATGTACGGTATATTGTACTGTCTGTGTGTGAATGTGTGTAAGTCGGCCTCACCGGTTTCAATAAATCAGTCTGGGAGCACGAAGGTAGAAAATGTCTGTCCTGATGGAGAATAATCCTAATTCTGAAAAATCCTTCACAGTTCGAAGCAGCTTTGAAAAACAGCTGTTTTGAATACTGTCTCAAATGTAAATGTAATGAATACTAGGTTTTTGCAGTGGGTTACCAATGACATGAACCGACGCCATTTCACATTGATCCTCCTGTGTCTATAAACCAGCTGAATGGATGACTATTGCAACTGAACAGTCTTAGTGAAATATGAGGCAGCTGTGTGCCTTCTCCAAATGATTGATATTAAAACACCAAGCCTTCTTGATCTCTTTATCGAGAAGGGACTTTTTTTAAAGACAGATCAAAGAAAACAGGGAAAGAGATGCTAATTTCAGGGACAGAAATGCTCAAACAGATGCCTTCCATGAGACAAACCAGATACAGTGCATGGTAATGATGCAAATCACTTAATCATGATTTTTTTTATTTTTTTTTATTTTTTACAAGGGGCGTTCAAGTCAAACTGGTACTCTTGATTGTTCAGAATAACAAAAACAGTTATGAGACTAAAAATACCCTTTACGTCTCTATATAATCCCCTGCAACACTAATGCACTTACAGTATCCCAGCGTTTCACTAGTGCTTGGATACCACCAAGGAAGGAAGATAAAATATGGTAAAATATTTTAATCAACTGGAATTCGTATTGCGCCAGAGAGAACTAAAATTCTGACTGCACCCTGGTCCTACTCGCCCAACATCACTGCCAAATCCCCTCAGCCATACTCCAGAATCTATTGGAAAGCATTCCCAGAAAAGTAAATTAATTTATCATTACAAAATGAGGCTGCGCAACGAATAGTTCTCTCTGCCGCAATATGAATTTCAATATTTTACCTGGTCATACAGTATGTATAACTTTTTTTGGCAGTACTTCATTTCCCATAGTCAAATAAGGTTCTAGGCACTTTCAACCCACAGGAAACATATAACAGGTGATAGAAGAGACATCATGTCATGTAAATGTACAGTAGATGTCCACTGACATGACATTGTAAAGAAGGGATTAGACCAGAAATGACTGTTTTCAGTGATGGGTGATGGTCCTATAGTACGTAGAGTAATATCAGATGAGCACAACTGATTTTACATGTTGTTTGTGTGTGCGCGTGTGAGAGAATCAGGGGAACAAGTTTAGAACTCTTCTAGCAAAAATCAAAGAACATCAAAGAAACATCAAAGAACACAAACATGGCCACCAGAGACACTAAACATTCATGCACACGATCAGGTTCTTTTTTTTTTTTTTCTTTCCTTGATTTTCTCTTTTCCTTGAGTTTAGTGGTGTCCAATTCCTCCCCGGTATTAGTGGTTCCCCACATTAAGGCTACTACTACCAGTCAGGGCTGAAGACTATCACGTGTTTCCTCCGAACAACAAGACACCAGCTGACCGCATCTTTTCGAATTGCTCGCTCAAGCACACAGCGCTATCTGCTCCTTCTTGCTTGCGTTAGCTCATAAACCAATCCCATGATTGGCTGTAGGCCACCCGGGGGGCCTGGTTCACCATTTTCTGACTGAACTCAGCTGTTCCTAATTATCTCCAATTACTTAAGCAGGTTGAAAACCTTGCAGTAGTGCAAAGTATTATTCAGCATGCTCTTGAGGAAATTTACCAAGACCTTGTGTTGTGTTGAGTTTTGATGTTTGGCTTTTGACCAAATTTCTATAAGGATCCTGAGTTTTGCCTTGGCCTTACCATTGTTTGTACAGACCTTGCCTGTTTTTCCACTTTGCCTTTGGAATACTGTTTTGGATTTGTTTGCTTGCCATTAAATCTCTAATATTATACACTTTTGTATTCCTCTACACCGTCATCTCTAACAGTGTGTACATTTTAAGGGAAAGTAGGAGTGGGGATAGAATGTCTTATGAAGGAAACAAATTGACACAAATTCGACACAAACATTATATACCCAAAAATGAGGTCAGCTACAGTACCAATCTGAATGTACTGAATAACCAGTTTTTTTCCCTTAATGAATTTTTTCTTCCCTGAAGTCACAGACATGTTCCAAGAAAACAATGGCACGATTTCTGAGGCTCAAATTGTGAAAAAGTGGTTCAGGGAGCATAAGACATCAATTTTACACACGGACTGGTCACGATAGAGTCCTCCATCTTTGAGTCCACCACACTGAGAATTTTTCACATGCGCTGATAAAGACATGAGTCCGACTCTTGCATAATCAAAAAAAGATCTCGGAGAGAAATTAATGCAATCTGGATTTAAATAGATGTTATAACTTTGCATAAGCTTATTTAATTAGCACTTGGTAACAATTTTCTGGAGAGAGAGAGAGAGAGAGAGAGAGAGAGAGAGAGAGAGAGCAGTCACATATGCTAACAGTAACTTAATTCATAATGCATAAGGTATAAAATCTTTTGAACACAGATGTAAGAATTCTAGTTGCATGGTATTAGGTTCAATGTTTTAGCAGATCATTCATCTAACACTCATGCCTTTGTCACTGGTGTAAAGTGTCATGTAACTTAAGAACCTGTAAAAAAAAAATAAATAAATAACCACAACACACAAATGGCTGACAGACCAGTCAGATTATTTAAATTGTTGTTTGAGCAGAAAATGCAAAGCCATAAGGTTTATTATTATTATTATTTTTATTATGGTGGCTGGGGATGGTTCCATTAAGACTGTCCTATCATCGATTGATGCTCTGGGGACCTGGGACTTCAGTTGTCTACCTGAGCCTCAGATTCAAACTGGACTCCTTTTAATACTTTTAATTTTAATTTTAACACATCTCCTGTTACACTGAACTTCCAGTACACATTATTAT
>QMIH01000127.1:884710-925114 GCA_003987875.1 Clarias batrachus
ATCAGGGACAATCCAATCTTATCTTGATTCACACACATTGCATAAAAACTTACTTCTTTTTATTGTGTAAAGCTGCTTTGCGACAATGTCAATTGTTAAAAGCGCTATATAAATAAAATTGACTTGACTTGACTTGATAAGGTTTCAAGACTATAGATTCATGTTTTCATTCAAATTCATCAAGGCGTGGGTCAACAAGGTGTCACAGCAGAGACGAGACCGGACAGTGAAAGTGATACGAGTGGTAATGATGACTCTACCTTCTTTCTTTAGCTGATTTTGCATTTTTGTTCAATTGGACAAAAGGGGTGGGGATTTATGGAGTCACGTTATGAACTTTCGAGCTCCCAGTTTGTCTCGTACTCTGCTTTTGTGAGGATGATTTATTCTATGAATGAATAAAAAAAAAGTACATGGACCAAGCGAGACAAAAGACTTCAAAATGGATCAGCTCAGGCTAAACCAACAGCCAAATGAAACCTTTGGCTCCTCCTTTTCTTCAGTTTTCCTGCCACTTTTCTCGTTATTATGAAGCTTCTGAGAAAAATGACCAAAACAAGGAGCTTCTCGTCAGCCGAAATCTTACTTCTACAGATCAACTTCACTAACGCTAGCCTCTTTATCTTTAGTTTAGTACTTTTTATGGATGTCATGGATGTCTGTAGGTTCCCATTGAAACTTTATATGTTTCTTTTCAATCCAACCTTAACAACAAGGCCGATCTTCCTACTCGGCATCTGTGGGATCTTCTATTTAGCCATCGTTCATCCAGTGACCTACCTGACTGCCAAAACCTGGCGCCATTGGGAGTGGCTGCTCATTACACTCGGCTGGCTCTACGCCTTGGCCGTAAACGTTGGCATTGGCATTTATGAAATCAACATTTTTCAACAAATGTTCACTCTGTTTTTCTACAGCAGCAATCTTCCAAGCATGTTCTTCAACATGGGCACTCTGAGAGCCCTAGCTTCCAGCAGTCTTGGAAATAGAGGACAGACCCTCAACCCGGCCAAGAGAAAAGCCTTCCGGATCATTCTGGGCATCCTGGTGATGTTACTGCTATATTACCTTCCCAGAATGTACTACGTCATCTATACTAGCAAAGTAACAACAAACCAGCTAAAGTTTTTGTGTTATGAAGGTGGATCGATGATATCGGTAGCTCAGTTTTCTGAGTTTGCAATGCCTGTAATATTCCTGTACAGTGTACGTCAACTAAGTGTCTAATCTGTTTTAGATACCTGTCTACGTAATTATATTCATTTGTCAGTTTTTTTATACAAGTCTTCGCTGAGTTATATTCAACCTCTAAAAAATTCATAATTACTGTAACATCCAGACCTGAATCAAGCATCTACTAATGTAAAATTTTTATTCGTCTTCTGTTTTTGACATATCTTAATATAAGACCGTAGATTATCAGTTGAATTATCTAATCTGGTTGGTCAAAAGGTGTTGATTAATTTTCTTAGAGAACTTTTTCTGTTTCTTGGTAATATGCATAACGTCAAGAGCAGAAGAAAAGAGAAGCTGATGAGGAAATGACTTTTATAGCTGCAATAATGAGTGATAATTCACAAAACTACACTTAAACTTAAAATGCTTAAATGGGTGACTTTAATGTGGTGGATTGTTGGTAGGGGAACCAAGCAGTTATGCAGGTGCTCTCATTGAAATCTGATCAACTTCTGTGTGAAGTTACTTATTAATGTTTAAATGTGAATCTTGATGCTTAAATGTTATTCATCATTTCTTCTCTTACACCTACTGTAAATATATTCCTTTATTTATTTATCTTTTCCTTAAATATATTTACTTAAATATATTATGTTATGACCAATCTCTTATTCTATATCATCCTTTTACTTAATATGTCTGTGGTACAACCAATTATACAGACCATTAATTTACAACCAATTATACGTTGCTTATTGTCCTGGCAGCAGCCCCACTCTTTTATGAAATGCTGCTAAAGACATTTGGGGAACATTTCCAAACATTTTGGGTTTCTTACACAAAGGCATTAAACCAACTTAAACTTAATTTAAACAGAAATTTTTGCTTGAATAAAACTGTAGGAATAGGCAAAATTTTGCGAAAGGTGTCAATATTTTCCAGTTTTGACTTGTCTACATTATCATCTAATACCATGTGAACTTTATATAGCTTTTTATATAGCTGTCAATCTGTCTACAGAAAGTACCTCTTAAAATGTACTTTAAGTACAAAAGTACAATTACTGCACACAGAAACTTCACAGATATCAAGCTGACAGTTCAGTTTCTGTAAGCTTAGATAGATTCTAATAGATTAGAATCTATAATAGATTAAATACACTTTTGTATGATCATCAGCTAAAAATGTAGGGAGTAAAAGCATCCACTAGGTTTTCATCAACATACTGTATGTAGTGAGTAGAAGTAAAAAGTATCAAATTTGGGAAATACAGTACACATAAGTACATATATTATGCATGAAAAAAAAATCCTTAAGTACAGTAACGGAGAAGTTGTACTATGTTACTTGCTTCCTTTGCAAAAGTTTAAGTAAAACATTTCCCTTTTTTCTTTACAGAAAATCAATGAGAGAAGAATCTTTTTATTAAATTTTAAATAGCTATGAGAGCACTATAAAGAATATTAATGTGAGATATTGGGAGATATTGATGGTGATATAGAGATATTGGTGGCGCTTTCAGGGATGTCGGTTATTACAGTATCAGAGGGTAAAAAATACCCTTTATAATATGTATTACAACATGAATCATTGCAGAGTCGTATCTCAAGCTATGTTTGGCTTTTTTTTTTTTTTTTGCATTAATATGCTGGCTGAATGTCATGACACAGTTATGTGGTTTGTCAGTTTGATTATCAAATAAGCCTCTGTTACTTTTTGTTGATGTTACAACATTAATATAAAAAAATAACAACTTTAATGAGCACACCTTTTTGTAGTGGGTTAACAGTGACATGTACATGCAAAACCCGGTCACATTTTTTATTTGTCTATAAAACAGCTGAATGCACATTGCAAGCATGCAGTATTATAAAACATTAGTTGTACTTCCTCAATCAACCAGTTCGGGTTAAAACAAGAGAGCTGGTGAAAGCAGAATGAGTAGAGCTCTGTATAGTTTAATAGAGACGTTCACTCAGAAATTAATGACACGCAAACCCACAACCATAGAGGAAACAGTAACTGGAAAATGCAACATAAAATTTCAAATAAAGAAAGCCAAGTACACTATATGGCCAAATGTTTGTGGACACCTGACCATCACACCTACATCTGGTTTTCTTCCAGGAGGAAAAGATGAGAACTCAAAGAAGTTCAAAGAGCTTGATGTTTCTAAACGAATTAGGAAATACTAAAGATAAATAGACATGCCATGGTTAGGTTAAGGGAATAATAAAGACTTCGCTGAAAGGAACTTGCTGTATATTTCCCTGCTGAGGAAATAACTGAGAATTTAAAAAAAAAATTTTAAAACAGCTAAGACTAAAGGTGTTTCCAAACAGCTGGAAAGTTTTATCTCCTAGTTTATAAACCTAATACACCTCAAACCAGGAAATGTGTTGAAGAAGATGCAAAGCCAAAGAGAATATCCAGCTGCCTACAACCTGTTCCAAGCCAGTGCTCATAAGGAGGTCGTCTCACGCAAGTAGTTGAGATTAAAAACTGAACAAGCCCCATTCTGAATTTCTTGTCTATAGAAAAGACAGGACATCAGATACCGTGAGAACATGCTGTACCCGAACCAACCACACGATGGTGGCAGAGACATGGCTGGTGATGAAGGACATGCCACGATACTGACAGTCAAGCAAAAGGGCACATGAGAGGGAAATGAAACATTTATATTTACGAAAATGTCTTCACAAGTTACAGTTTGACTTATATTTTACTTTCTTATCTGAGTAAAATTCAATCTCTTGGCATCATTATATTTGATATTTTTCTGGGCATTCATTTGTTGTTTCCTGCAATCAAATACATGCATGTATACCGTAAATCATGTGTAATTTGAGAAACTGCTGTATTTTAACCAAAAAAGAGACAAACAGCACACAGCTGAGAGAACAGACAGCATTGTGTAAATCTTATACATACTGTACTTTATTGCTTGCACATGAAATACTAACTTTGATCTTTCTACATTTTCTACATACATTTGCCTTGCAAATTTTTGCATTAAGAGCAAAGATTTTAGAGGAAAATTGTCTTAACATGTGAATCGATTTCAGCATCCAATCTTGTTGGTGTCGGTGGAAAGCCAAGCGAAATGAGTTTCCATTTTGCATGTTTTTTTTTGTTTTTTGTTTTATTTTGTGTAAGATTCAGTGAAAACATAGTATCATGGGTCCCAAGAATGTTTGTAACGCTCATAATAATTGGTTAACCAAGATCACGCAAACACTTCTACCTCAACTGCTGGTGTTAACAAAACCCAAGAACACAAAAGACACAAAAACAACACTTAATATACCAAACCCAAATGTGTATTATACAAACAGACACAGCAGTGCACATCGTACAGCTATTTGGGTGTATAATCCTTCATAGTCTATCTTGTGTGAGTGCGTGTGTGGGTGCGGGAGTATTGTATCGGCTTCACCGGGTTTATGAGTTAATCTAGGGCTGTCCGAATGGTGAGTAATCTAATTTTGATGTACCGGCAAAGAAATAGAAACTTTGACTTTTAAAAAATGGCAACTGGTCAAATGCACATGAAACAACAATGGAGCTGGCCTTTTTGAGGCTTCTCTTTAAAAATGGTCAGCTGGCCTCCTTGTGTCACCAGGATTCCACTCGTGATTTCGTCAAGAGAGAAATTCTCACGAGAGTAAAAACGCACAACCAAAACACAGCTGGCCGCTGGCAAGAAGAATCATAAATTAAGGTTAAGTTTAATGTCTATTTATTTCATATTGTACATTAATTTGCATGTCATTTCTCAATGTTTTGATTTTGAAATTGGTCATTTTGATAATATTTTTGGGTGGCTGGAACGGATTATTTAAATTTTTTCCTATGGGACAACATGTTTCTCGGTATGAAATGTAACTTTAAGAACTCGCCACCAGAAAGGATTCGATTTGAATGCCGAGGTACCGCTGTGAATAAACCATAAGTCATTAGAAGTCATTTATTGAAAGTGGAAAAACAGTGATGTTGGAAATAGTGACTGGTGACAGTTTGCCTTTATATTTTAATGCCTAGGAAGTGGAGTTTTTGAAATTAAACTACCAGTTTGTTTGTTGCACAGATTTGTGAAGAAGAAAGATCTATGAACAATCAACAGGACTACGTTTTCAAAATGGACAATCTAATGCTTAACCAACAGCGCGGTTTGGCTCTATGTCCCAGCGACAAGCCTTACAATACCATTTGACACTGAAAATACTTTTCAATTTTTCTTACATTTTACAATGACCATTATTGTTATTGTGAAACTTTTGATCCAAAGATATGAAACAAGGAGCTTCTCATCAGCTAAAATATTTCTCCTGCAACTCAACTGTTTTTACTAGCATGTTCATCTTCATCTCGCCGTTGCTCCTTGGTCTGGATTTTGTACATGTCGGTCACTTCTCACTGGTTTCTTCAGCCCGAGTGTAACAGAAAGGCAGTCTTCTTACTACTGAGAACTTGTGGTCAATCCTTAAGAGGCAGGTGGCCAAACAAAAACCCACACATTCGGACAGTGCCCAAGCATGGATCATGTAAAAATGAGCTGCCATCAGTCAGGATGTGGCCCAGAAGTTGATTGACAGCATGCAAGAGCAAATTGTAAAGGTCTTGAAAAAAAGGGTCTACAGTGCAAATATTGACTCGTTAAATAAACATAATGTAATTGTTAATAAAAGGCTTTGACACTTCTGAAATGTTTCTAATTATATTTCGGTATACCATAGTAACATCTGACACAAAGATCTAAAAAATAATAATAATAAATACTGAAGGAGAAGACTTTTTGAAAATGTATATTTGTGTCATTTTTTTCAAAACTTTTGGCCATGGCTGTACCATAAAACTCTGACAGAGACCCAAAAAGACAAGTGCAAGAAAAGTCCAGAATCATGCAACTGAGCTTGATACACTATTTGACTGTTGTTGTTATCTAAATCATATATACAGTAGACTTGATGAAAGTAAATCTGTAAAACAAAAAGTGCATTCAATGGATTTATTACAAATGCAACCTAGTGCACTTCATTTTAATATGAATTTCAACTGCAGTACATTGTGTTAAAATACTGCACCTGGTCATATTTGTAACATCACTGCTTTTCTCATGTGTATGTTTGTGTGGGACTGGATTTCTTTTTAATGGGCAGTAGTTCGTTCCCATAATCAAATGAAGCGCTATGTAATTTGAGGATCTGCTCCACTTAAACCCAAGGAAAAACTAATATGCATTTGGCTGACAAATGGACGTCATGTAAATTTTACACACCTGTCATTGTTTGCGCATGAAATCTACACCCTGACCGTGACAATTTGACACTGTATGTTTACCTTAGATCAAATCAATCAAGCAACAGTGCGTTAATACGACACAGGAAAGTAGGGATTAAACCAAAGATTTTGTTTTCAGTGATTAATTGATGATAGTTTTACTGTATGTAGAGTAACATGCTTTTAATACAACTTTTTATTTCTTTTTTTGTATTTTGATTTTAATAAGCAAGCATTGTGGGGGTTTTCAGAGCCATGAACTAAAACTTGTGGCACGCAGAATGTCTGGTCAGATGCTTTTGTAAAGATAAAAGGTTTAATCAATAGAAAATTGCTAGGCTTACTAAAAACGAGACGCGGTACTAGGTGGCATAGTCCGCACAAATGATGAAGATATACTTGTGTCCATATAAAAAGGACTTTTTGTCCGTATAGACTTCAATAAGAACAATCTGACATTTACTCATCGGAATAATAGGACTAACAGACTGGGACTGATCTTCATCAGTCAAGAGTATTGACAAACAAAGTGTGCCTAAAATAATAACACAAAAAAAATATCTTTCATGTCTTTACTGAACACACTTGTTCAACATAGTGGAAATAGTAAGTGAACCCTTGGAATTAATAACTGCACAGCAAAATCCTTAGTCTTGAATTACCACTTTCAGAGTACATTCGTGACCATTAGGTCAAATATAAACACTTGGGGTGTTAAATCAACACTGGGAATTTTGCAGTGTGGTTGACTCCCCTCCCTTGGCAGTAATAACCTCATCCAGGCGCTTCCTGTAGCTGTGGACCAGAGCTGCAGATCATTCATTAGAAATCTTAGTCGATTCTTTCTGCTTTACGTCTGTAATATGCTTTGGACGTCTCGTGTGTATGACTCTCTTCAAGTCATTCCACAGCATCTCTATTGGGTTGAGGTCCGGGCTCTGTCTTGGCCACTCCAAAAGTCGGATTTTGTTTTTCTGAAGTCATTTTGTTTCGTGGACTTTCTCCAGTGTTTTGGGTCTTTGTCCTGTTGCATCACCCAACTTCTACATCTGACTTCTACAACTTAATTGAAAAAATATGACGTTTCCCACCTTGTTCTTTGTCAAACTTGCTACAATCATGTTCTTCAACATCACCATGCTGAAGGTCCTGTCGGCCACAGGACCTCTAATTGCTCAATGGAATCTGATTACCATTAATGCTTTTGTAATCCGTATTTGTGCAGAGCTGAATTTTGTTCATTTCCCATAATCAAAAAAAAAGGCGATGTAACTTGAGAATCTGTCAAAATGTAACCACACATACAAGGCTGACAGACCAGTCAGATATTATTTAAATTGTTGTTTGCACATTAAATCCAAATCCTTGAGGTTTTCAGGCTGTAAATTCATTGTTTCTATTTAACCAAATAAAGCCACAGGTAATTCAGGTGTCACAGCAAAGAAGAGATGGGACAGTGATGATGAAATCGGCAAAAAAATGACAATTCTAACAAATGTAACTTCTTTTATCAGCCATTTTTGCATCTGTATTTTACTGGGCAAACGGGGTGGGGATTTGTGGAGTCATTCAATAAAAACTTGTGCATCTGGATTGTCTGCTTGTGTGCATTTGTGAACAGTGTGTGAGTGAATAATCAGGACAGAAAGAATTAACTGAGATTAAAGTTTTCAAAATGGATAACCTAACACTTAACCAATCTTCAAATGGAATATGCAGCAAAGATGTGGACACTGTTCATGAAGTGATGAATGCTATCCTCCTTTTCTTCAGTTTTCCTGCCACCTTTGTCGTTATTGTGAAACTTCTGGTCAGAATATATAAAGCAAAAAGCTTCTCGTCAGCTGAAATCTTCCTCCTACAGATCAACTTTGCTAACGTGAACCTGTTCATCTTTGATTTGCTGCTTTTTTTGAGCCTTCTGAAGGTCAACATATCCAGGAGACTTTACATGCTTTTCTTCAGCCCAACCTTAACAGCAAGGCCCATCTTTTTACTCGGCATCTGTGGAATCTTCTATATAGCCATCGTCCATCCAGTGACCTACCTGACTGCCAAAACCTGGCGCCATTGGGAGTGGCTGCTCATCACATTCGGTTGGCTCTACGCCTTGGCCATAAATGTAGCCATTATATTTTATGACATTGACATTTTTCGACAACTATTCACTGTGATTTTCTATAACACCATTCTTCCCAGTATGTTCTTCAACATCGCCACTCTGAGAGCTCTGTCTTCCAGCGGCCCTGAAAATGCTGGACAAACCCTGAACCCGGCCAAAAGAAAAGCCTTCCGGATCATTCTGGGCATCCTGGTGATGTTGCTGCTATATTACATTCCCAGAGTGTACTACCTCATCTATCCTTACATAGCACCAATGGACAAACGAAGGTTTATTTGTTCTGAGGGTGGGGTGATTATGTTCCTGCCTAAGGTGTCTGAGATGGCAATGCCTGTAATATTCCTGTACAGTTTACGTAAATTAAGTGTGTAATCTTACACAGACGCAAACGTATGTTAAAGCTGAGTCAGGTTTTAAATGAATATTTGTCAATTGAGCAAAGAAAAGATAGCAAATTGGCTAAAATTAGAAGGGTGTTATTTCCAAATTTTTTAAATCTCCAGTATTATTGTAAAATATGGAAGATAAACACTAAACAAATCCTAAGAAATTTGCATGTGATCCCAAAATTTTAAGTGGAGGTGTATATAGCCATGGCTTGGTCATAATTGTAGCCACTAATATTCGATAGATAGATTAATGCTATAACATTGATGTAGATGCATTTGTGTTATTCATAGTTTCAACGTCTAGAAGAAGAAGATCATCTAGAATTTTGGAGTTATTTTTATTACGCAATCAAGCACATATATTAGCTTAGAAAACTTTTTATATGAAACACAATCTGCTCAACTATTTCATAATAACCTTTCTTAGCTCTATGCTTCTCTTAAACCTGAAATGATGAATGTTTTTAGAACTGGGAAAATGAATTTTAAACATTGTGTATTCAATGAGACTGTGAATGAAAACGGTCAACTGTTAAAAACTATGAAAACTGTCATGTGATTTCTTTTTTTTTTACCCTTAAGAAAAGGGGTAACTACAGAAACTAATTGTTTTAATAAGATCACAAAATTACAAGACAAATAGGATAATTGAGAAGTGCTTAGAGACATGTGGTATAAAAATCCTTAGTTGTATATAATTTTGTTAACATACTGTACACGGACATACAATATTGGTTTGTGATAGTAATAATTCCAATTTCAATCAAATGCTTTATTATTTGAATTCCAGTTGCGTTGCATTGGGTTAAATGTTTTAACACTAGTGCTCTTAACATCTTAGTATTTGTATATGATTAAATCTCTGGTCACTGGGCATTCCTGATAATCAAATAAAATGCCATGTAACTTAAGAACCTGTGAGAATGTAACCACAACACAACCTGAAGCACGTACCTGACTGACAGTCCAGTCAGACGTTATTTGAATTGTTGTTTCCACATCAAATACAAATACATCTGTCTAGACTATATATTCATTTTTTATTCAAATAAATCAAGCTGCAGGTCATTAATATGCCAAAGCAGAGGAGAGACAGGACAGTGATGATGATATCTCTGATAATGACAGTTCTATCCAATGTAACTTCTTTCATCTGCTGTTTTTTCATCGATACTTAATAAGACAAGAGACGTTGGGATTCGTACAGTAAAATTTGCAATGCGCGGTTTGTCTGGACATATGCAGCTGAATGAATAAAAAAGACTACGCGGACTGAGCGAGATAAAAAACTTCAAAATGGATAACCTGACGCTAAACCAACAGCAGAATGAAACGTCAAGCTCCTGCAGCGACGTTATGAACACCATCCACAAAGCAGTAAATACTTTTATCTTGTTCTTCAGCATTCCCACCACCTTTGTTGTTATTGCGAAACTTCTGAGAAGAATATATACAACAAGGAGCTTCTCGTCGGCCGAAATCTTCCTTCTCCAAATTAACTTGGCTAACGTGTGCCTCTTCATGGTTAATTTGCTGCGTTTTCTGGATATGGTACAGGCTATTAGCTTATCTATGACACTTTTCACGGTTTTCTACAGTCCAACCTTAACAGCAAGGCCCATCTTCTTATTCTTCCTCTGTGGGATCTTCTATGTGGCCATCGTTCATCCAGTGACCTACTTGACTGCCAAAACCTGGCGCCATTGGGAGTGGATGGTCATCACGCTTGCGTGGCTCTACGCCTTGGGCATAAATGTGGCTGTTATCGTTTATGAAACTGACATTTTTTCAATAATCTACATTTTGATTTTCTATAACACCCTTCTTCCCAGTATGTTCTTCAACATCGCCACTCTGAAAGCTCTGTCTTCCAGCGGTCCTGAAAATAGTGGACAAACCCTCAACCCGGCCAAGAAAAAAGCCTTGCGGATCATTACGGGCATCCTGGTGATGTTGCTGGTGTACTACTTTCCTAGAGTGGTCTACTACACTTATCCTTACGTAGCACCACCAACTTATATGAAGAGGTTTATGTGTGTTGCAGGCCCGGTGATTATGTACCTGCCTAAATTTTCTGAGGTTGTAATGCCTGTAATATTCTTGTACAGTGTGCGTAAACTCGAAGTAGAATAATGACGAATAAACGCATAAAATTCTGAAAAATTGTAGTTTTAACATGAATTATCTAATTTTCTTAAAGGAGACTATATATAATGAATATATATATATANACTTATAATAAATAAATGAAAATGTAATTTATCAAACTTATACTAATTGCTATAGGGAAGTTTGACTTTTATTGTTGCTATATCATGGGGTAACTTTCACAACATTAAGTCTAATTTTAGGTGGTTAAAAAAAAATTTGAGGGGGGGGGGGATTTCCAATTGTTGGCAAATTGTTGGCTGCAATATATGAGAAATCAAACAGAATTTATATAAAATAATTTTGGATTTGCTGTTATCGAAAAGTAATTAGTTGTATAAATTATTACTTATTAATATTTCAGTATGAATGTATATGTTTCAAAGTTTATCATGCCAAATCCTTGATATAGATATATTCCATCGAGTGAAAATTCAATTTTTTTGTTATTTTATATTGATGTTCATTTTATTTTATTTTTTTCTGTTATATATACTGTACATCCAAATACATGTACTGTCTTTAGGTAATGGTTCTATTGTGTTTATGTTTATATAGAGGGGATTTGACATATAGATGCTACTTTCATTTAATATCTGAATACTGTGCTATGGCAATAAAGTTCTATCTATTTATCTATATTGAAATTTATGGACAAATGCTGCATTTGAGGTGAAGCTGTAACTTTTAATTCTCACACAGTCATCTAAACCACCAGTTCCTTTTCAACTCAACACTAACTGTAAACATAGTTATATAGTTATACAGTATAAATCTACAGTATAACACTGACCATGCTGATCACTGTATTGAAAAGTAATCCATTTTACAATTATCACGTTTGTAAGCCAAGCTGCTTGTGATTAGTGCTTCTCAATATGCCTGCAATATATGTGTATATTTAATTATTAATCTATTTATTTATTTATTTATTTATTTATTTATTTATTTTTGGGCTATTATTTATTGGGACATACGGGGAAAATATAACTTAAAGAAAAAGGTTGTTGTTTTGTTTGCTGTATTTTGATAGTTATTGCCAAGTTTCTGTGCAAAGAAAGTTCAGCACATCTGGAAAGCTTGTTTATTGTGGGTCTTCCAAACATCTATCATTAACTGCAAAAAGGGCATGTAAAAATGTGCTGGTAAAAATTGTAGATTACTGTAACCATGTTTGTGCACTCAGTTATGTGTTTTGCCATCTAATGATTTGTCACACTCTACTATTTTAGAGTTTCCCACACTACATCAAAGGTTCCTCAGTATCTCCTTCCCCTCAGGTTAAAAAAGATCATGTTTCCTCTAGCACTGTAACATTTCTTGTCTCCGCACATTCCTCACCCCACAAAGCACTGCCACACATGCACTGGTCACCTCCTGCACTGACTACTGTAACTCACTTTTAACTTTTCTACCTCAGAATTCCCTTCAACAACTGGTTTCCTATCATTCCACATGTTGTAAGGCTTTACTCAAATCTTTATATGTTTTTAGTTAATAACTATGATATATATATTTTTTTATTTAACATTGTTTTCATATTATTTACTACTTGTTGTTATTTGTTTATTGCTTGTTTGAATTTTGGACAGTGACCTTGCTTAACTAGAAAGGGCACCTATATAAATAAAATGCATTATTATTATTATTATTATTACATATTGTATTAAACATTAAATATTATACATTATTAAATATTCCAATTCATGTGATATCACTGCACATGACCATGTCTCATATATTTTCGTTGGGAACATAATATGGCTCAGTGAAAGTTCACATTCATTTTTAAAATACTATTACTGACCTGTTAAGCAATGAATGGTCTCACACCACCATACCTGAGTGAACTGCTGATATTTTAGGTTTTGCCACAACTATTTTGATGGCTATTTGTTGGTAACTTGTATAATGAAGAATATAACAGTAGCCAGAGTTTTTTTCTTTAATAACCATGTCCAGTCTGTTCCTGTCCGATACCTTCACATTACAGCCCCACCAGACCACTGCGTAAAAGATGACACTCGCCACAACAGTTTCATAGACACGTAGAGTGCCGTCTATGAATATTTTTATATTTTTCTATTAATATTTGTATTCCGAGACCATGTCCACTGTCTCTCCCTTGAAAGATATAGCAGTCGCAGGGGTCTTGCTTCTCCTAAAGTCAATCACCATCTCCTTTGTTTTGCTGATTTTGAGTTGTAGGTGATTACGCTTACACCAGGAAACGAAGTCGTCTACAACAGACAGGTACTCAGAGGTGTCACCATCCTTTATACATCCAACAATCACAGAATCGTCAGAGAACTTCTGTAGGTGGCATAACTCTGAGTTATATCTAAAGTCAGATGTATAGAGGGTGAAAAGAAACGGAGACAGTACAGTCCCCTGGGGAGCTCGGGTGTTGCAGATCACAGTCTCGGGCAAACAGTTTTGTAGACGGACATACTGGGGACGGCAGGTCAGATAGTCCATAATCCAGGAAACCAAGCGGGTGTCAATGTTTATGTTCATTAGTTTCTCCCCCAGTACTGCAGGTTGGATGGGGTTGAAGGCACTGGAGAAGTCAAAGAACATCATTCTTACAGTGGTCCCAGGCTTGTCGAGGTGATAGTAGGTTCGATGGAGCAGGTGTATTATGGCATCATCTACTCCCATGAAAGGCTGATAGGCAAATTGAAGAGGGTCCAGAGATGACTTCACCAGGGTACGAAGTGTATGCAGGATCAGCCTCTCAAACACCTTCATAATGTGCGATGTCTAAGCAACAGGCCTGTAGTCATTCAGGGCACAAGGGCGTACACCTGAACACACTCGAGTTCACGCTGACTTGCTGATGGTGAATTGTCTGGATAATTTCTAGATAATTTTTTATTCTTATTTTCCTCATAGCCAATGCATTTGCAAAGACCATGTCATTTAAGACATGCGATCTGTGTCATTAAGAGTGAATGAAGATCTTGTGTTCCTTAAATGTGTAATGAAATTATTATTATTATTATTATTATTATTTTGTTGGTTTGAATGTTTTTGTTTGTTTGTTTGTTTTTTAAAAAGCAATTGTAAACAAAATGCACATGTTGTTGGATCCAAGCTGTAGAAAAGTCAATTGTTCATAAAACTTTTTGGCCACAATAAGGTGCATTCTGGAGGGCAAACCTCTTATGTACAGTGACATCATGCCAGTAGATCAATCTGAAACAGTGGGAGATTCTATGTCTAAGTTTTTTCTTTCTACTGTTGATCCCTGAGTGTTTAGGACCTGCTTAATACTACTCAGGACATAATATCAAGGTTTTTCAGAGATGGTTTACCTGCCTAAGAGCCACATTATTGGTCCAAAATGCGGAATTTTTTTTTTGTATATAACACTGAGAAGTTATTAACATTTGGTACAGTATATATTTAGCTATATTTATTTTTAGCTATATTTATTATTGATTATTATTAAATAATTTCAATTGGCTTATCTTAAAAGTCCTTCTCTAATTTGTTTCTAAACGGTTCAGTAATGCACGAGTTTATATTTGGAATGTACACACAAGTGCCAATCATCCAGCAGTTGTATGTGGTTGACAAGCCAGGAACGTTCTGATTGCAAGGCAAAATGGCAAATAAATTATATAGACATTACATGTACTTGTCTGTGCATTTTAAAAGATATATTTTTGTTACTCAATCTACTTTGAATTCAATGAGTTCCAATTTGGAACTTGTGGTCGATTTGTTGTTTTTCAGAAGTGAGAAAGAGAATTTGTATATTAAAACCTTGAAGGCTATATTAGTGAAATTTACAAATTATATCTTTAAAAACACATTTTTAAAGGAAAGGAAAAGGTGACTAATAAATGTGAAAAAAAATCCAAATTTGAGAAATGTTTCTAGACTTGTGGAATGAAAGTCCTTATCTCAATATAATTTTGCTAAACATACACACTTTGTGTTGTTCCTTGTGTCCAAGACAGAACTTGATCACTGCTTAATTATTATGCATTAAATAAGCATTATAAAAGAATATATATATATATGTATTTGTGTAAGACTCGATTTCATCTGGCTGAGCATTTTTTCATTTTCCATAATCAAATAAAATGCCATGTAACATAAGAACCTGTGAAAATGTGACCACAAGAAAACACAACACACACAGGGCTGATAGACCAGTCAGACATTCAGACATTATTTAAATTCTTGTTTGCACATGAAGGCTGCCAGTCTCTATATATTTTTTCTTTTTAAGTTAAGCCGCAGGTCATTAACATGCCACAGCAGAGAAGAGACAGGACAGTGATGTTGGTATTACTGATAATGATAGTTCGAACAAATGTAACTACTTTCTTTGGCTGATTTTGCATTTATAGTTTACTGGACAAGAGGGGTGGGGATTTGTAGGGTGATAAAATTAGACCTGGTTTTCCTGGCTGTATAAATGTCCGATGATGAGCATTCAAAGAATCAATAAAAAGGATTTCATGGATCAAATTCAAAATGGATTCAGTTCAAAATGGACAACCTGACGCTACCTTATACTGTAGGAAAATGGAACTTTCGTCTTCTGAAACAATTCTACGGACACGGTTCATGGAGTGCTGCGTACTATCCTCCTTTTCTTCAGTTTTAACGCAAGCTTTGTTGTCATTGTGAAACTTCTGAACAGAATGTATAAAACATTGCATCAAGCTGAAAACTTCCTCCTACAATTCAAATTCAAGCAAGTCATCTGTGGAATCATCTATTTAGCCATTGTTCATATCCAGTGACCTACTTGACTGAAAAATCCTGGCTGGGTCACTTTTTTCAACTGGTTTACACTCAGTTGTTCGATAACACCACGCTTCAAAGAATGTTTTACACCATCACCCATCTGAGAGTCCTGACTTCCAGTGATCCTGAAAATGGTGGACAAACCCTCAAGGAAATTGCTTTTGGGATTATTCTGATCATCATCGTGATTTTTCCGCTGCGTTGCAATGAGTTACTGTAAATATCTACATAAAACAGGTAAAAATAAATCAAATCAAAGAAAAGCAAATGCCATCTAGACTGGATCTGACTGCATTTGAGCGACAGTGCTTTGTTTAGTTTTGTCTTTGTTCTTAACTGATCTCTTGATGTATCTTGCCACGTATTTCCCTTGATGCCATAGAGATAAATTGTCCAATGGCACAGCTTAATTAAATTATTGAATCTGGTTGGTCAGAAGGTGTTAATTAATTTCCTTTAACAGCAGCTCATGCAGTAATGCAGCTAAAAATGTAGAGTTTTCCATTTAACATTAATGATCTCACTCAACTTATTCTCTCATTTCCTCCCTCTGACACTCAGGTTTCCACCTGGATCTCAGCATGGCTGGTAGACGTCTCATCCTGGATGGCAGCTCATCAGCTGATGCTCAATCTGAGTAAAACCGAACTTTTGTTCATCCCAGGTCAAGACCTTGTGATATCCCTGGACAACAATCAAATCACTCCTTCAGTCACGGCCCGCAATCTTGTGGTAACCGTGGACAATCATCTGTCATTTTCCCTACACATGGCTAACCTTACTCGCTCTTGTACTGTAGATTTCTTCTTTACAATATCAGAAGAATCCGCCCATTTCTTTCTTCTCAGGTGCTTGTTCAGTCACTTGTTATTTCAAGCCAGGACCACTGCAACTCACTCCTGGCTGGCCTGCCTCTGTCCACGATTCGTCCTCTTTGTCCTCCACAAAGTTCTCCCACACCACCCCACTCCTCCGCTCCCTGCTCCCTCCTGTAGCTGCCCGCATCAAATTCAAAACGCTGATGCTTGCCTACAAAGCTAAAAATGGCCAAGCACGCACTTACCTCTCTGCTCTAATCACTTCCTCCTACACGCACTGCACCACGTTCCCTCCGATCCTCCAGCACTGCTCGCCTCGTCCCACCATCTCTCACGGATCGAGGGCGGCATTCATCCAGACTCTTTTCTGTTCTGGCACCTAGGTGGTGGAACAACGCCCCCCCCCCCCCCCGTACATCAGAGACTTATCTATTTCTCCAGTACTTACAGGACTAACCCGCCCCACCAAAAAAAAAACGCTCTTCCCAGTTGTGTTAGACTAATAGCACTTATTATTGACCTAGTTAATCCAGTGTAAGTATCTTTCCAGTGATGTAAACTTTAAAGCACCTTTTGTAAGTCGCTCTGGATAAGAGCGTCCGCCAAATGCCTAAATGTAATGTAATCTCGTTCTCGTTTCTAAAATAATTTAACAACTTAATGGAGACTTTTATGATGAACTCTCCAAAGATAATTAAGAGTAATTAAGGAATATGTAAGTACTATGACATTTCTTCTGAACTATTAAATGCACGAGAGGAAGAAAAGATGGTGAGCTGCTTTAACATGAGTGATAACAGGAAATGACCTTCACAACATGAAGCATAACATTAAATTATTTAAAAAGCATGATTTTTTTTTCGTAAGTTTTTCATGGTCAGCAAATTGCTGCAATATTTAAAATAAAGTTGTCAATAATAGGTTGGTATAAATATTTCCTTAGTAATTTATCATTGTGAATGAAAATTATTTAATGTTATTCATAATTCCTAGCCTTCCATGTATATACAGTATTTTTCATTGCATGTAATTTTCTTCCTGAAATATCTATGTGGAGTTCACAGCAAAAGTGCGTTGAATTCCATCAGATCCCTTTTCCACGTGTGTTTTTCTGTTTGTGGTTCATATCAGGGGTGATGGACAGGTGGTAGTAGATGTATTTATAGATGAAAATAAAAAGTAAAAAAGAAAAATTAAACTATATATAAGTATATAAGGGGCCAGTATGGGATTAAAATAAAAGAGTTGGAAGAAGAGGAGCAGGGAGTTCAACATTTTTTGATAACACACAGTGGATTTATCTATGGTAGCTCTATCAGTCTGGTTCCTCTCAAGGTTTCTTTCTAAAGAAGTTCATCATTGCCTCCAGATTTAGGGGTAAATTTATAAAACTATATTAAAAAATGACCAATAAAACCTAATCAGATGGACATCGACATAAACTTGTCGATGACCATCAAACAAACACTGTTAATGTTTGCACATGAAATCCAAACCCTAAACCTGAAATTGCTACATGATATGCTCACCTTTATTCTAATCCACACCAAATACCATTAACCATACACCATTAAAGAGACGATTAAAACAAAAATTACTTTTCATACACTAATTAATGATGGTTCTACAGTATGAGGTTCAGCACATTTTCAGTACAGTTTTTTTCATCTGGTGTTTTTTGTAGCTACAGTACAGACCAAAAGTTTGGACACACCTTCTCATTCAAAGAGGTTGAATTTGTATTATGGCAAGAAAAAAGCAGCTGAGTAAAGAAAAACGAGCGGCCGTCATTACTTTAAGAAATGAAGGTCAGTCAGTCCGAAAAATTGGGAAAACTTTGAAAGTGTCCCCAAGTGCAGTCACAAAAACCATCAAGCGCTACAAAGAAACTGGCTGACATGCGGACCGCCCCAGGAAAGGAAGACCAAGAGTCACCTCTGCTGCGGAGGAGAAGTTCATCCGAGTCACCAGCCTCAGAAATCGGCGGTTAACAGCAGCTCAGATCAGAGAGCAGGTCAATGCCACACAGAGTTCTAGCAGCAGACACATCTCTAGAACAACTGTTAAGAGGAGACTGTGTGAATCAGGCCTTCATGCTAGAATATCTGCTAGGAAACCACTGCTAAGGACAGACAACAAGCAGAAGAGACGCGTTTGGGCTAAAGAACACAATAAAGAACACAGGAAAGAAAACTCTTTGAATGAGAAGGGGTGTCCAAACTTTTGGTCTGTACTGTATACTAAAAAGAAGGGAGATGTAAAATTTCATTAAATCTTTAATTATTTTAAAGTAAGGGTATACAAATACATTGGATTACATTGTGATGTATTTTAGCAGGCGATTTTATTATCATTAATGCTCTTGTCATCAGTCTATTTGTCTAAGACTTGATCTCTTACACTGGGCACATACTGTAACCAAAAAAGCCAAATGTCACTTAAAAGCATGTGAAAATCTAACCATGCGGCTGAAAGACCAGTCGAACATTATTTAAATTGTTGTTTGCACATGAAATCCAAATTCATAGGGTTTCTAAACAATGTGTTCGATTTTATTCAAATGAATCAAACCAATGGTCATTAATGTTCCACAGCAACAACAGCAAGAACTGTGCTGTTGATTTGATAGATAATGACAGGTTTAACCAATGTTTCGTCTTTTCGTCTGCTGTTTTTGCATTGATATTTTACTGGACGAGAGGGGTGGGGATTTGTGGGAGTCATGGTATAAACTTTTCAAGCCTAGATTTGTCTGGTTTGTATGCATTTGTCATTTGTAACGTTCTGTGAAGGAATATAAAGGACTACCTGGATAGTTATCCAAACAGGATAAAAGACAGATTTGAAAATGGATAACCTGACCCTAAACCAACAACAAAATGCAACTTACGTCCACTGCAATGAGTCTATGGACATAGTCCACCCAGTGATGAATGCTATCCTCCTTTTCTTCAGTTTTCCTGCCACCTTTGTTGTTATTATACAACTTCTGATCAGAATATATAAAGCAAAAAGCCTCTCGTCAGCTGAAATCTTCCTCCTACAAATCAACTTGACTAACGTGAGCCTGTTCATCTTTAATTTGCTGCTTTTTCTGGAATTCATGCAGGCCAGTATCTTCTCCGATAGCCTTTATGATGTGTTCTTCAGTCATACCTTAACAGCAAGGAACATCTTCTTACTCGGCATCTGTGGGATTTTTTACTTGGCCATCGTTCATCCAGTGACCTACATGACTGTCAAAACCTGGCGTTATTGGGAGTGGCTGGTCATCACTGTCGGCTGGCTCTATGCCTTGGCCATAAATGTGGCCATTATCGTGTATGAAATTAACATTTTTCAACTGGTCTACAGTTTGTTCTTCTATAACGCCATTCTTCCCAGTATGTTCTTCAACATTGCCACTTTGAGAGCCCTGTTGTCCAGCGGTCCTGAAAATGGTGGAAAAACCCTCAACCCGGCCAAGAGAAAAGCCTTCCGGATTATTCTGGGCATCCTGGTGATGTTGCTGGTGTACTACATTCCCAGAATGTGCTTTGTGGTCTACCCTTACATAGCACCAAAAGACGCGGAGAGGTTTCAGTGTTCTGAGGGCTCAGTGCTTTTGTTCCTGCCCAAGTTTTCTGAGGTTGCGATGCCTGTAATATTCCTGTACAGTTTACAAAAACTAGCTGTCTAATCTCGTAAGTTCATTCACTGATATGGTAAAATTGTCTGTGGGCAAGCATTTATATCTCATGTTCGGAAGGATTATCAGCATCAGCGCTTTGTAGCAGTCAGGTTGATGTCCAACATAGGACGTCCTGATATCCAAATATTGAGACAAGCTGCATTCTTAATATTAGCTCCAAGAAAGGAAGTAAAAACAGTCAGGTGAAGGAATGACTTTTGTAGCTGCTGTAATGTTAAACTTGGTACCATGCTATCATTTTCTTGCCACAAGAAAACTTGACTTTAATAGATACTGTATTGGCTTAATTTTCCTGATACACAGTGGTGTTTGCGCAAAGCCCAATTATGTAACTTTTCAACCCACACTTTCTCGGTATACACTTTACTCAGTTGTTAATTACTCTTATTACACTTCCAACCCTATAATGCTTTCTAAACTGAAAATATGGTACCAGAAGAGAGATCATTAGGAATACCCAGGAACTTCCTTGCCTAATAATCAAAATTTTAACCACACTTAAATTTTTCCACAAAAAGCAGCTCTCCACTTTACCTTTTATAATACCCTTGTTAGACAAATATTCGAAACAGGTCAATTATACTGCAGCTGGCTTCAGTTCAACGTTCTGCACAGGATTCATCTGAGTAAACTTGATCAGATTTATCTTCACTTAGATATGAGCTGCTGTCATTGCTTCCACTCTCCAAAAGACATTCTGCACATGTTCTGGTTCTGTCCTACTTTTTTTTTTAATGTTTGTTTTTTAACCCTCTCAGTTATGTTTACTATGTATCAAGCCTATTGTTATTATTTTGGGGGTAAGAACAACCTACCCTCCCCCTGGCTGGTAAACGATATCACCTCACTGTGCTTCATATTCTCCGGGCCCATGTGAAAATTCTCTTAACCTGAGAATCAGTCTTCCCTTTTTCAGTGTCCGGCCAGCAAGGAGAAGAAAAAAAAATCAAGTAGCATGGTTCCAAAAAATAAATTCTATACAATATGGCAACCATACCTTTACCGTTTGGAATACTTTCCTGTACTCCTTTTAGAATAAAATATTAACGCATGCTACCAATAAAGTAAGCACAATCTGTCGGAACAATGTACAGTACAAGATCTTATGACACATGATAAGTTATTTATATGGAGCTGAGTGAAGTAGACTTATTATGTTTGCTAAATTTATATTATCTGTTTGTTGAAAATTTACTTTTCAGTCTATTCATGTCTGTTTTTATTTATTTTATTTATGATTTTAATGTTCATTTTTTTTCTTCTTTTGCCTAGTTTCATTGGCCTAGGGTGAGGAATGGGGGTAAAGTTTAAAGTTAACTTTTATTTCACTATTATCATTTGTTTGCTATAATTCTGGAAATTATTTAGATTATGACTATTTCATATACTGGATACCATGTACTTGATTAATATCCTAATAAAATATATTGGAGTAATTGCTGCGGTATACAAGAAATAAGTTTTTGAATGCACGGTTATTGAAAATCTCAAGAACAGACAGGTGAGATGTATACTTTACAGCACTTTCACCTTCTTCTATGGAAGAACCCTTCCACAATGCACAGCTTAATGCAGGACCAAGAAAACTGTAATTTCACAAAACTTTGTCTGGTGTGACATTATATGGTATTGGTTTCCACTTAATTGGTGGCTAAATATTAAGAAAATGTACCTAATTCACAGCAAGATTTTGATTACAATCAATGGGAAAAGACAATATAGAAAAGTTTATGTTTATGCCTTGTTTAAGCTAAGTTGTACTCCTTTCATCAAATACACTCCCTGTTTGGTAATCCAAGAGTGATCGATAAAGATTCATTTTTGTTTTAAAATTACTGAAAATATAAAGTAATCCCAGTAATTTTAAAACAAAAATGAATCTTTATATATATATATTCAGTTTAGCTTTTCTATTTAAAATAGGTTCATAACATAACTGTTCATAACTGTTCATAACTGTTCATAACATTTCACTTATGGTGTAGGTTAAACGTCAGGCAGATATCTAAATTCTGCAGAAAATTCATAAAATTTTGATCACTGTTTTGTGTGATGGTGTGACAAAATCAGGCTGGACAGAGAGAAAATTTTCTGAGACTGATTTTGGGTCGGCGGCACGGTGGTGTAATGGTTAGCACTGTCACCTTGCACATCCAGGGTTCGATTCTTGGCCAAGCTAAACTCCAGTCTCTGTGTGCATGATCTCCCCGTGCTTAGGGGGTACTCCAGTTTCCTCCCATCGTCCAAAGACCTGCAGATTTTGCTAACTGGTGTTCCCAAATTGCCCGCAGTGTGTGAATGAGTGTTTATATGTGTGTGCCCAGCGAAGGATTGGTACCCTGTCCAGGGTGTACCCCGCCTCGTGCCCTAGATCTCATGGGATAGGTTCTCCCTGCAACCCTGAATACAGGATAAACCAGTATAGATGATGTATACAGGATAAACCAGTATAGACAGTGAGTGAGTAGTTACGGGTCCTCCACTGTATGAAAGGTAAAGATATAATTAAAACAATTGAATGGTGCAACTGTTCTAAAGAATTCCATTATGTCTATGAATGATGATCCAGGCACACATCTCTCTGTTGAGGCTATTTTCACAAGTCCATGTCTTTGGGATAAATGTTACCCATTCCAGCCACTAAACAAACACAGATACATACTCAAATACTAACTGTAATGGGGTAGTGTGAGTGTTGGGGCATTGGTAGGTTGTTGCCTGCCATGCGGAAAACCCGGGTTCAATTCCCAGCCAATGTCCAAACCTCAGTCACTGGATGCATTGCTGGTCCCATGCCTGGACAAAATGGGAGTGTTGGATCAGACAGGGCATCCCGGGAGCAGCCGCCTACTTTCAACAATAGTAGTAACGTGAGTACTCAACAACAGTCCAGAATTTTGCACCTTTTTCCTTTAGTAATTAGAAACCTTAAAAATGTATCAAAAATCAAATCTGCCAAAAAAAAGCAAGGTATCAGAACTAAAAGGAGTCATCAAAAAAGGTCAAGAACACAGAATTTCTATTAGGGCTAGATGCACTTTGTTAAAGTTTTTAGCAAAATGCTAATTTACAAAGTTCAGTATCAATAAAATATTCATTATACATATGTAATATATGTTGGATTTTTGCACATTAAAGATTTTGTACCAAAGATAATGTAATGTAATGCAGCACCTGTCTCCCCCATGCTTGCTGGGTTTGCTCCAGGTACTCTGATTTCCTCCACAGTCCAAAGACATGCAGATTAGGCTAACTGGCTTTCCCAAATCATCCATAGTATGTAAATGAATGTGTGTGCACCCATGTGTCCCCTGTGAATGACTGGCACCCTCTCCAGTATGTACTGAACCGTGTGCCCAAAGTCTCCTGGGATAGGCTCCAGGCTTTTTGAAAAGCGGTATAGAAAAAATGTATGAGTGAATGAATGAATAATGTAAAATAATGGTATTCTGGAATTTAAGATTAACTATAATTACATTAAATAATTTAAATATCATTACCAATAATAGGTCAAAAGATTGCTAAATTATAAAATAATTATAAAAGACTTAAAAGAAGTAGAACAAAAAAAAGAAGCGTTTGGTAGTCAAAAGAGCCATGTCTTATTACTGAGCTGGGCCACATGATCTGGCTCTTTGAGAAGAGCCACAATTCCCATCACTAAATGACATATTGAAAACCATACTCTAATTAAGTAAGATATTTTACTAAGTGTGATCACTGCAAGCAGAGATCTGTTATGAAACAGGTGTTATGGGAAAATTTTGGGCTCTTTTATTTAAGGGTTTTGTTTGTTAAGAGTTGACAGCTAGGGTTGCTGGCAAATTGAGAGTCAACCTCTGTGTCTATTGGAAACATAATGGCATGGTTTAGGTTTACCTGCACAACAAACCTGGCCTCACTAGGGACTTCATTTGTGCTGGTCCCCAGTGGTGGTTTTGTAAGAAACAATATGCAATTAGTGCAGCCTGCACGAAAGTGCAGGCTGCACTAAGCTCTGAACTAAGCTGCACTAAGCTCAGATTATGTCAGTAGTAAAAATCAAACCTACAAGCTTACCTATGTTCAGTGGTAATAAGAGGGACTTCTACCACTGGAAGAGGGACTGGGAAAACCTCCAGAGACAAGGGGAACCCACAGGGTCAGCTGAGGTTAAAGAGATTCAACTGGTGGACAGCATCAATGAAAGCATCGCTAAAGAGCTCAGGCTATCCTCTTACAACACAGCTGCTGACATCTTCAGAGTGTTGGAGAATCGCTATGGAAACAGAACCACAATCGCCGTGGAAATTGTTGACGAGCTAGAAAGGATTCCTCCTGTGAGAGACAATCAGCCAAGAAGGGCTATAGAGTTAATCCAAACAGTAGAAAAAGCTCTGGCAGAGCTCACGGACCTTGGAAATATTAGTGCAATCAAGAACCCACTAGTAATAAATTCCATTGAGAGCAAGTTACCTGAGTTTGTGAAAAGACAATGGTTAGTCTACATGAAGGATCCTGCAAATGGCATCACACCAGAGAAACACTTTGATGCACTACTAGAGTTCCTAAAGGAAGAAGAAGAAATTCTTGAAAGGCTTGAGCAGCTCAAAATCTCAGAAAAGGTAGAAAGACCAGAAAAAAAGTCTGAGAAGTATACCTTCACCAGAACAACAAAGAAAGATTCTACAGAATGTGGATGCGTCGTTTGTGGAGAAGAGAAGCATAGAGACAAAATCGTCTTCTGCAAAAAGTTCAAAGAACTAAAACCAGCAGAGTAGAAGTCCATAGTAAAGGAACTAGGTGTGTGTAAAAGGTGCTTGGGATGTCACAAGGATGGTGACAGGTGCAACGATAACTACCTTTGCAGAAACAAAGACTGTAAAAGGGGAGCCTCGTCAGACCACCATTATCTTCTTTGTACAAAAGGGGAACTCAAGGACATGTGTGGGGGAAAAACCTCCACCAAAGACCCCAGGAAAGGAAGCAGATTTACAGATGAGCAGGAGGAGCTTTTGGCTGAACTCTCACCAGAACTAGCAGAAAAGTTTAAGAGAGCATTCACCAACAAGGCTAAGACGGTAGACTGTTCTGAGGGAGACAAAATGGGACTTTTAGTCAGGAGTGGATTAAAAGAACTCCCTGTTATCATGATGTTGATGGAAGTAACCGCTAATGCAGGACAAAAAATTGGCACCTTGATAGATCTGGCTTCAGACACAAATTATATTACGCACAAAGCTGCTGATAGACTGAAGTTAAGGGGAGAGAAAGTTACCTTGGTAGTTCATGGGGTTGGCAAGATGGCCATTAGAGTGAGCACAAAAAGGTATCTCCTTAGGATTAGAGTCAAAACTCACGAGGGGACAGTRAAGRCTCACCAGTTGATCTGTTATGGGTTAGAAGAGATTGCCAAAGTCCACAATAGTGTCACTCCAGAGCAACTTAAAAAATTATTTCCAGACGCAGACCTCAGAGAATTGAAAAGGTCTAAGAAGATAGAACTCCTTATCAGCCACTGAGAGGGGAGACTCACACCACAAAGAATAAAAGTTGTGGAAGATCTCATCCTGTGGGACAGTCTGATGGGGAAAACTGTTGCGGGAGCACACCCAGATCTGTTTGAGAAGGTGGATATGACAGCACATGAGTCYAAGAYACATTWTGCWSGGTCCATGAGGGCAGCTGCAGTCAAATATGAGGAAATCTTTAAAAAGGCTGAAGTTCCAAACATTCCCAAGACAATCCAAAGGGGGGAAAGTCATGTGGCTGAAAAAAGCTCACTGGCAAGTAACCAGGATTTTCTGGAGTGGTGGAAGCGGGACAGTATCGGATCAGCCTGTGAACCAAAGTGTGGTGGGTGCTGTTGTGGTAACTGTCAGCCTGGAGGAAAAGAAATGACTCAAGCAGAAGAGAAGGAACTTGAGATCATAAGAGAGGGTCTCACCTATGTTGAAAAAGATTCCCACAGTAATTCTCCACACTGGGATACAAAGTATTCAGGGATTCAGGACCCATCCACACTTCCATACAACAGAGGTGGGGTGGAAAGTGCTTTCCTAAGAACGGAGAAACAACTCAAGAGAGTACCAGAATGGAGAGGTATTTATGCAGCTCAGGTCCATGACATGGTCGAAAGAGGAGCAGCGATGAAACTCACCAAGGAAGTTATTGAGAAGTGGAAGGGCCCAGTTTGGTATGTCAGCCACTAAGTGGCACCAAACCCCCACTCAACAACCACTCCGGTACGGCTGGTCTGGAATAGTAGCCAAAAATTCAATGGACTGAGCATGAATGAGCTCCTGCTAAAAGGGCCAGATGTACTCAACCCTATTAGAGCTGTTTTGTTTCGATTTAGAAAGGGAGTATTTGCTGCTCTTGGAGACGCTAAGAAATGTACAACTCTGTCTGGCTCGAAAAGCGTGAAGTGCATCTTCACAGGTTCCTTTGGAGGGGGATTCTGTCAGCCGGCGGACTTGCACTCAAGTCATGGGTTAGGTCAGTGCAAAGTGGGAGGCAAGTAACTGGTGCTAAAACTCAAAGTCAAGCGATCATACTCCTGAACCAGATGAAGGAAGAAGAAAACAAAGCTTTGGGAACAGGGTACTTGGTAGAAGAGAACAAACTCTACAGTATGACTTCCATTAACTTCTCAACAAGGGAAAAGCAAATGAGAACAGGCCAGAACCTTCTTGAAGGTGAGGTGAAACTGAAACCGCCCAACCCATTGAGGAGGCAGCTATTAAGCCAGGTTGCTGGGCTCTATTACCCAATTGGTCTCGTTATGCCTGCCGAGCACAAAGGTGCAATTCTTGTCAGGAAGGCATTCCAAGAGACAGGAAATGAGAGCTTAACACAACAAACATGCAACAAGCCAATTTCAGAAAGTCTCAGAACCGAGGCCATCAAACTCTTCGAGAAGCTGCGATGGCGGATGAAAGTAGAACATTGGTTTCACCCAGTAGACAGTCAGATTGTGCTGGGGGCCATCCAACGTGATAGTTGTGGTTTACAGACACAGACATTCTTTGCAAAAAGAGTCACAGAAGTCCAAGAAGCTGAGCCAGCGAGTGACTGGTGGTGGATCCCAGGAAATGGCCCAGGAAAAACTATCCCGCAAGCTCTCCTTGCATGAATGGGGCAGGAGAGACCACTGTTTGCGTTGCACAGCATGCATCACAGACAAAACAGAGAAATTGATGGACAAGATTGTCTGTACAAAGTTGTCTTGGTTCCTACAGAAGAACAAGCAGAAGAAAAGAAAGTGTGAACTACATGGGTTCAAGAACCAGTAGTTCAAGTGGGAGGTGTAAAGTTAAATATGTGAAATGGTGGTGCGGAAGTCATTCCACAGGGAACAATTGTGACACACTCAAAGTATGATGTCACAGTATGCATTACTCCACTAATGGAGCAAAGGTACAGACTTACAAGCACCATCTGTGACAAAAAAGCCTGCATTAAAATCAAGAGACCGCAGTCAGTAACATGTGAGACAGGGAAGCGCATTGGCTGCTGGTCATCTCAGGGACACTGATGGTTATCTCTCTCTCACCCTCTTGCTCACTCTCTCTCTCTCTCACTCACTTGGTCGAATCTACTTCGAACAATTGTTGTGTAACCTGCAAAGCTGTCAGACACAAGAATAAAAAGTGATTCCAGAGTTGATCCTCATGTCCCCTGTAGTTGATTATGGCTTTTTGGCAGAAGTTGATGTGCAAATTCCCAAGTAACTCGACAGTCGATATGGTGGCCCGTACGGAGATAGCCCATCACACCCAGTTAGTGTTGGAAATGGAGCTGAAATCCTAAATAGAGAGAAACCAGTGATATATTCATACATTAGTGTCTTTGGTTTTCACCCTTCATTGTAAGGGTGTATTATATGTTACCTGTGTGAAGATCCATGTTGCATAGTAGTACAGTATTTCTTTTACGGTGCATTTCATGACCAGTGCATTTCATTCCATGGCTAGATACCATTGTTTGGGGAATTTAAGAGCCTACTGGAATGCCTACTCCACAGTTTTGGTCAAAATTGGGAATGAAATTTTCTGCCTGCTGGGGGCAGGTTGTTTGTTGTTGTGTGTATATATGTATTCTTCAATTTTGGTTAAATTTATTTGGTCCATGGGTCTGCCCTTGGGGCTTAGTAATCTTGGGAAACTTGTAAATGTCTAACTCTGTATAAGGTATTAGTGTTTAATGTATATATTAATATATACGTATGTAATATATTTATTTTTTCCCACCGGTTGTAGGGGTGTGGGAGGGTTTTTTCTTCACTGTTTATGGATAGGGAGTTAGGGTAGAAAATTGTGTTTTATTTCTGTTTTCCTTTGCAGGGAAGATAGAGCTTTTTCTTTTTTCTAGAGTTTTTCTGTTTGTTGTTTTGGCCTTGGCACACCCTGAAGTTACACCGGTTACCTTGTAAATATTGCTTCCTTCAAATATAATTTACACTCTACTATGTGTGCATCTTTCTTGAGTTCCTTAAGTTCCTCTCTTTCCCCATCTTACAATTACTCACCCTTACCTTCACTAATATCGCTGTGCAGCCCAACCCTAGACTGGGACGTGACAAATACCCCACCAGCCACAAAAAAAAAAAAATCTGTCATGTGGTAGTGGATAGTCCTTGATAGTCCTCTACCATTTTCTCCTGGCCTCATCAAATATGGTACCATAGGGACTGGGTCTGGGTGAACATGATCTTGTAATGTTAAAATATATATATTTTTTTTCTTCACTCAAAAGATGCGTCACTGCCGATGTGCAACACCCGCCGGCACACCATTTATTGAGCTTTTTCGAGACCTGGTTTTATTCAGCTCCAGTACATGTGATAAAAGGATGATCGGAAGCAGACGGCATTTTTAGTTTGCTACAGGTGAATCAATTAAGTTCAGCTTTTTATTTTAGAAATATGAAGAGGACTCAAATAGACCTTGAGTATTTTATTTTAAAGTAACCTTCAGCCCAGCGGTTTTTTTGTTGTTGTTGCATGCAGAAATATTTTTTTTTCTCTGCAATAGTTTATTGATTTCATAAATGCAACAAACCAATTATTTTATACATGGCATAAAAGTAAAAACAGTTTATGCCGTGTTATCTTCATAGTGGGTAGGTCTTTTGGGAGTTTGTCCTGAATATAGTGGCCTTTCAAAAGAGAATTACCTTAAGGTACCAGGTGCACAAAGAGGAGGATGTATTTGTGTCCATAGGGGGAGTTTGTAAGTGGTCCTACCATGTAGAACCTGATAGGGAGTGGGATGAGCAGGGTGGGTGAGATCTGCCTGGTGGATTTGTGCTGGCATTGCAAGTATAGTTGGAAGGAATCCTTCACTTTACCCACAATGTCTCTGCCATCATAATGTAAAAGGTGGGCTCCTGGTTTCAGCAGTGTTTTAGGCAATCCTTGGCTAAAGTGTTTAGCACTTACACCAGGGTAACTGGTGTTCCTAAATTGTCCATAGTGTGTGACTGCAAGTGTGAATGTTGACCAAAGGTCCTACCTAAATGGGAATAAATATGCAAAGTTTTCATCAAACGGTAAACAACACTGGCCTCCACTGTCCTTAGTTGGACTACAGAGGATCCTAGATGAATGGTTGGAATAATGAAAGTAGGTCTTTAAACCCTAGAGGGTATTAAATGCTTTTATGGTTACAAAATAAGAGTATCCAACCTAGTGAATATATATAGTGCAATATAAATTTCGTTATAGGTTAAAATATTTTTGCGAGGTCATCTGTTTTTGTGTGAGCCTCTTTTGTTTTACTAGACAGTATTACATTTTCCCTAGTCAAATGACGTCCAATGTAATGTGAGAATCTATTACAGGTTAACCCCAAGAAAACCCAGTATCATGAACATGGCTAATAAATCCATGTGTGAAACTTACACGTTGTCATTGTTTACACACGAAATCCAAACCCAAAATGTTACATGATATGTTCACCTCTATTCAAAGCAACCACACCACATGCCATTAACATGACACCCAGCATTAAAGAGATTAAACCAAAATCACTAATTCAGTCACTAATTAATGATGCTTCTGCAGCATGTATTCTAGCATACTTTATATCTGTTTTTGTAGCTATATTTTAATGTACAAATGTGGTCAGGTTTTCTTGGAAACATTTTTAAAACTGCAGTGAACAGTTTGTTTGATCTGCATTTATGTTGACAAAAGGTCTAATAAAGAAAAAAATATTACAAAGATTAAATACAATTTGGACTTGGACAGTCTATCTTTAAACCATGAGGGAAGCAGATCTAGTTATTGCAGTAAGGCTTTAAACATGGTTCATTTTGTAGATCACTTGTGATTGGACGGGGTCTCAATTTGATTTTGAGAAACAGAAACGCTCCAGTTTTTTAAATCACTTTTTAATATACACAAATGTACAAAACTTGGTCCTTAAAATAGAGTTCACTCAACCGTTACTCTGATTAGCAAGGCTACATTTTTTTGACTTTAGTCAACTTATTTTTGGTTTTCCTCTTAGCAAATGACTGATTTGGACAACAAAGATTGACTGTTGTTACCTAATTACCTAATGCCGTGTGTTATTTTATAATTAAATTTTTTTTTTATAGAACTCCAGGATTGTTGTAGAATGTAGAAAGAGAATTCAAAGTTTTGACTGGTACTGTACTATATGTCTCTGAGATGCCTTAAAACCATAAATATTTTTAAGACAAGACAAAACTTCAAGCTATGTAAATAGAATAATTAATAAGTGTTTAGATATGTGTCAAATACAATTACTCAATTCTATATAATTTTACAAACATACTCTACTTGCTGCTGGCACTTATGTAAAGGAAGGGAGATTTAATTAAATAATTTAATTGAATAATTAAATCTTCAATTATTTTAAAGTAAGAGTATGTAAATGCACTGGGTTACAATATTTTGGCAGGTGATTTAATTACCATTAATGCTCTTTTCACCATTGCAATTGTCTAAAACTGGATCTCTTACACCGGGCATTAATTCATTTTACATAGGGAAAAAAAAGCCATGTCACTTAAGAACCTGGGAAAAAACTAACCACATGGCTGAAAGACCAGCCGAACATTATTTAAATTGTTGTTTCCATATGAAATCCAAATCCAAAGAGTTGCTAGACTGTGTTCGGTTTCTTATTCAAATAAATCAAACCAGAGGTCATTAACGAGTGGTAATGACACTTTCGTCACTTTTTTGCTGTTTTTGCATTAATATTTTACTGGACGAGAGGGGTGGGGATTTGTGGGGGTCATGGTATAAACTTTTCAAGCCTGGGTTTGTCTGGTTGTAATGCTTTTGTCGAGATGAACGTTATGTGAAGGAATATAAAGGACTACTTGGATCAAACAAACAAACAAAAAAAGACAGATTTGAAAATGGATAACCTGACCCGAAACCAACAGCAAAATGCAACTTACGTCCACTGCAATGAGTCTATGGACATAGTCCACCCAGTGATGAATGCTATCCTCCTTTTCTTCAGTTTTCCTGCCACCTTTGTTGTTATTATAAAACTTCTGATCAGAATATATAAAGCAAAAAGCTTCTCGTCAGCTGAAATCTTCCTCCTACAAATCAACTTGACTAACGTGAGCCTGTTCATCTTTAATTTGCTGCTTTTTCTGGAATTCATGCAGGCCAGTATCTTCTCCGATAGCCTTTATGTTGTGTTCTTCAGTCATACCTTAACAGCAAGGAACATCTTCTTACTCGGCATCTGTGGGATTTTTTACTTGGCCATCGTTCATCCAGTGACCTACATGACTGTCAAAACCTGGCGTTATTGGGAGTGGCTGGTCATCACTGTCGGCTGGCTCTATGCCTTGGCCATAAATGTGGCCATTATCGTGTATGAAATTAACATTTTTCAACTGGTCTACACTTTGTTCTTCTATAACGCCATTCTTCCCAGTATGTTCTTTAACGTTGCCACTTTAAGAGCCCTGTTGTCCAGCGGTCCTGAAAAAGATGGACAAACCCTCAACCCGGCCAAGAGAAAAGCCTTCCGGATTATTCTGGGCATCCTGGTGATGTTGCTGGTGTACTACATTCCCAGAATGTGCTTTGAAGTCTACCCTTACATAGCACCCAATGACGGGGAGAGGTTTCAGTGTTCTGAGGGCTCAGTGCTTTTGTTCCTGCCCAAGTGTTCTGAGGTTGCGATGCCTGTAATATTCCTGTACAGTTTATGTAAACTGGGTGTCTAATCATGACTAGAAATTTAGCAAGTTCATTCACTGATAGTTTTCTTTTTTGCCAACTCCAATGGCCAGGGGTGAGGAATATGGTTAAATTTAACTTTTACTTTATTATTTATATGCTGCATTTCTGGACATTCTATAGATTACATATACTGGATACTATGTGCTTGATAAATCTGATTAAAAAAAATATATCTTGGGAAAATTGCTGCAGTACACCAGAAATCAGGTATTCAGGTACACATCCCAAGCCATGATGTCATCTAGCAAAGACACATTTGCCATTACTCTACACACAATTCCCTTTATACACTCCTGGCTATGCCATGTATTCATTTATGACTGGCATCATCATTAATTTAATTCAACACAACTTCAAACCAATTAAACCACAGTTCCCCAAGTGAAAACAGTTGAAACTGTTCCATCAGAACCAGAGGACAGAAAAAAAGGGCAATTATTGGGTGAAGTTACTTATTTTTGAACAATGGATCTACAAAGACACAAAGATAAAGGAAGATGATGTAAGAGCAGGTGGAAGAGTAAGGATACAAATGGTCTCAGATGAGATTCATGCAGCTCTAATTGAACATGTTCTTGGGAAGTTGATGAGAGGATATGAGCCACTTCAGAGCAACCTTGTAATCCAGACCTTCAAAGAGGAGAATAGGGGGGTAATTTACATACTGCTGTCTGTAACTTTGTAATGCTGTAGATACATGTACTGTAAATGTCTGCTCTACTGTACCATAGGCTCTTTGAAATGCTTTGTATTTTATTGTGCTTATTGTGCTTTGTATTTTATGGGATGACCATGCGTGCCATTACTCACCTCACTAATAGGTTTTTACTGTAGTGTTTAAAAATTACAGCAATTTAGAGTCACTGTATGATCCTATTTTGTAAATGGATGGTTTACCTTCATTCCACGAGTATTTGTATTTTTGCAGAACTACCAGACTATGACCTAATGAAAGCACAGAAGATAGCTGTTTTCAAAAGAGCAAAGAATGGAAATCATCCATGGAATCCTAACTACCTGATGCAAATAAAATATCTTACACCTGCTTTGCAAATCATGTGTGACAAACAAAGCCTTCGTCATTGTCGCTTGCAATATGGTCATAGCTAACAAGATCATTCACTGATGAGATACACAAGGAAGGACAGTTATTGATGATGAGGTAATCTTCCACATCACTGATGCAATCAGCACCACACCACCTGGTCAAATTCTTCAAAGTCCAACAGAGTTTTAAAAAAAATAAACTAAAAAACAGCATTTGTAACATGTCCAAGTCTAACTTTTCATTCTGTATGATGTATTCGTGTACAGTTATGTATTAAACCCATACAGGCTATATGATGGCTTATTATCTTGTACTATAGCAATGTGTTTCAAAGAAATCTACTGTATCGTCTCATCTCATTTGTAGAGAATCTTTGAAATCAAAGCCAGAGACATTCCTCATGAACACATCTTTGTTGACGAATAGTGTAAAATAACTGGCCACTAGTCCATTGTAAACGTCGCTAGCCCATCTAAAAACATCACCTCTGCCCAAAAATTTTTGGGCTGCATCAAGCAAAGAAAGAAACAAGGGAGATTTTAAATTACTGGAACTGGAATCAAAACCTACTCTTTTTTTAAGCTAGGGAGTGTACATGCCTTTTCATACCATGTACATCATGTATAAAGGTAATTTTGTTTTTTGTGGGATGATCATGCGTGCCATTACTCACCTCACTAATAGGATTTTACTTTAGTGTTTAATCTATTAGTGAGTAATGGCTTATTTGTAATCTGTTTGCATTTGAAGGCAAAGCTTGATTTAGATGTTTTAGGAGAGTTATGGTTTTGACATGAAACAAAGATTCTGAAGATTGTGTGTTGTTTTGGCAAATGGAGCATAATTCTAAGAAAAGTGTCTGAGCAATCAAAAAAAAAAAAAAAAAAACATCATGTAACTGTTTGAATGTAATATCTTAACTTTCTTGCCCTAGATATACATACGTTTCTTTCTGCTAACATTCTCACATTTTATTCTCTCCTTTATTAAAGTTAGTTTGGATACATATTCCTGTTTATTTTCTTGACAGATGTACCTGACATTTAAGGATTCTGAGAAGCTCAGTCGTTTTGATTTTTGCTAAATGATTTCCCCCTACATGAACAGAATGACACAAAGGTATCAAACAATTCTTGTTTCTAGAATCGGACAAACACAATAAAATACATCTAATACGTGAGATTGATTGGACTTGCTATGCTGCATTTGGGGTAATGCTAGAATTTAAAAAATGGTTCAAATTAATCAAAACAATTAATTTAAGTTATATTGTTCAGTGCATGTTTTATTTAGTTTTGCTCAGTGTCTCTTTCGGCACAAAAACAAAATAGAAAAGAAACAAGCTGAAGTTAAGTGCTTCCCATGCGCAACACCAAAAAACTCATGACAGATGAACCACACGTACAAGAAAAAAAATTAAATACATAAAGTGATTGCGGTGGGTCAACGATTGCAATGGGTCCGCACACGGATTGCTGAGCCCTTTCTAATTAGGTTAAAAAAAAAAAAAAGTTTCTCGACAAAACAGTTGACTGATTTTGCAGGAGCACAGTATTAGAAAACATGCTGTGTGCTCTTATTCACCCAGTTCACATTAAAAAACAAACAGCTGGTGAAAGGAGAAGAACTACAGCTCTGACGCAAAGGTTCAAAGACAGTTGAGGTGTGGCATTACAGCAGCAGCACCACCCTCTGATATGGAAGAACCCTTACACACTGCACAGCTCAGTGCAGGGCGAAGGGAAGCATCGACATGACATGGAAGTTCTGTACTGACCTACAGAAGAAAACTGGCCTGGCCAAAAAAAAAAAAAACAAACAAACAAAAAAAGACATTCATCAGCAGGCTGAGATGTGGACTGAACCTGTTTAAACAGAAGCCTGACTTGAAACCAGATCCAGTGCTTATTTTTTTATTTATTTCTAATCCATCGGTTTATAGAGTTCAAACAATTCTATAATTGAAATCGTTATTAAACCTTACAAACCAGACCTTTAAAAGGGATTATTAGTAATCTGTTTAATCCGGGTACAATAGAATTTACACACTTTTATGAATTATTATTGTTAAACTTTGTGTCTTTAGACTCAGTAATAAATTGTATTAGGATTGGGGGATTTCTATGCTATAGCTCATCATTGCATCATGGCAGTTTAGTAGCTTTAAAAGTTTTCCTATCACATCATTGGGACAAACTCAAAACACACACACTGCTGTAAAAATTCAGCTGACTAATCTTTAAAAAAAAAAAAAAGGCTCTGTCTTCATGAACTAGATTTAAAGGTAGTGTATTTGATTTCACATGGATCTTCCACCGTTTGTTTTGTACTAACTAAAGGTTGCTGCTCAGATGCTGCTATTAAACCAGGAGTGTTTTGTTGGGGTTTTTATGTAATAAAGTAGGAACTTGGAGTAGAACATGTGATGACCCCAAACAGTAGCAGCCAGAAGAGGGAGATCATAGCAGCTGAAATCAGATTAGGAAATGGGATTGAAATTGAATTCTCAAGAAGAACTTCACACTTGATTTTGTATGATTAAAGGCTTAAAGTTTAAAATACAAAACATTTATTTGCAAAAATGTGTGACTGCTTTTGTCTGGACAACATTATAATAATAAACAAATGTAAAATTGTGAATTTAAAAAACTTTTTTTTTTTTTTCATTACTACCACTATGTGGGGCATTAAAAGTCAAACCAGGATTTGTGATGAAATTTCTCATGAATAAAGACATAATGTCTTCGACATTTTTCAGCCTTCAAGAACAGTACAAAGATGAGGCTCTTGTTCAAACATTTTAAAGAAGGGCCGATGTGGCTCGAAGCATCAGTTACATCCCCCATACAGCTCTCCCCTCACTCCAAGCCATTTCAACATGTTTGTTTTGCCAAAGGGAGTTCCTAGGAGGCCAGTGTTTCAGACATGAATCATGGCTCGGGCGTACTGAGAAAACTTTCTACCTTAATGGTATCCAAGCACTAGTGAAACACAGAGGGGTGCATTAATGTAGAAGGGATTAAGTAGGGAATTAATGAGACTTTTTACCCTCGGTTTGACTTGAACGCCCCTAGCATACGGAAAACTTTAAATCACAAACACTCAAGTGTGAAATTCTGTTTCGGATTGTAGATGAATCTTTGGCAAAATTCAAAACCAGCTTTTGTCCCCACCAATCATGAGCTGCATGAGATTCAGGTTTCAAATAAACATGGGACTTTTAACAATCAGGAGGGTGCGGCTTTCACAGCTACACCACACCTTTATTGGGAGAAAGTGATAACCCGAGGACTAGATGATATTTCATTCACTGAAAAAAGTTCACACACATCAAAAGCAATAAACCAGCTGCCCATAGGGTGACGACTGGACAGTGGTGGAGGGGCAGGGAATTAAAGTGGAAACAGTTTCTTTAAATAAATCACGTCCTGATATCGAAGAGCTGTTGAACTGGTACAGGTTTGGATTTTAGCCATCAGTGGAAGCAGTGGATACATTCTCAGATGCCAGCAGCTATGGAAGCAGTGGAATTTGTTTGCCTGTATGTGTGTGTGCACGTTTGTGTGTGTTTTACATGGCTTTCACTTTAATTTGCTTCATCTTCATCTGCTTCTTCTCTATCTTCTTCTGCTCTCGACGCTGAGCAGCCTCCTGCAAGGAAGGGAAAAAAAAAGAGAGAGAAACAGATCATCGAAGATGCACCTCAATTTAAGAGACAAAGTCCAAAACAATGCAAAAATTATAGAACTGGTACAGACTGTCCTGAAATGTAGTGAATTCTGTTCGGATTTTTTTTTTTTTTTGTGGTTTCAGTGTGGTTAAGGCATCTGGCATAAATGTCAAATCACACAGCATTTGAACAACATCATGGTCACTTTAGACTCGACTGATCACTGTTCACAAATACATCTGTTGACTTGACCGATTTGCAGGCTCAGCATTTCTCTTCTCCTACCTCAAGACGGCGCTGTCTTTCAGGGTCCTCCTCATTCATGATCCTCTCTTTCTCTGCTCTCTTCTTTTCCTCCCGGCGTGTCTGAGCAGCTTCCTGCCTCTGGGCGTGAGTCTGCTTCAGGAAGTTCTCCTCGACACGAGCACGGTTACGATCTGCCTTCATCTTTCCCTACACAGACAGACACAATTTTTAAAGGAATCTATTACAAGGTACATCATTGTGAGCGTGTGCACGAGCGCGAGCGCTCACCTCTCTGTTGAGGCGTAACTTCTTGACCTTGTCGATACTGTAGATCACCATGTTCATGAGTGGCAGCAGGCTGTCCATGTCTTTGGGATAAGTGTTACCCATTCCAGGCACTGGAAACAGTTTTTTTACTCAGTCGAGCATTTAACACCAAACACAGACAACAAAATGTCCAGGTACAGAATTATGAGACATTACAAAAGTAGACAGCATGTCCTCGGTGTATTGAGGTCTCTCACCGTTAAATGTAAACAGCAGCGTTTTCTTGGTCTCAGGGAGCTTTAAGGGCTGACCCTCCCTGAAACACAAATTTTTGTCAAGGAGCACTTTAATAAATTTAATATTCCACTTTAACAAATTCTGTGTGTGGCTTTTACTGATAACACATACAACAAAATTAAATCTCCTTAATACTCTTGTCACTTTTATAAAACTTAGTATTCATATGTCAAGATTAACAATTGAGCTCAGGAGAGAAACCCACAATCTACTATTTTGTTTTCTGTTTTCAGTCGACCCCTGAAATTCGCGGAGGTTTGCATTCATAGAGCACATCTGAAAAACCCAGAATTTTGGATGTGGTCCAAAAAAAAATGCCTATAACTGCCTGTATTTATAGTTTAAGTCCTAAATATGCTCCGAAAACACTTCAATTTCATTTCAAACTCACTAACACATTACATCCTTTTTTTTTTTAAAGGTAAACCTGTGTACTGTATAGCACTGCTACAGTGCTACAATGTAAAATACCGATACCTATACCATTACCCCTGTATGTACAGTAATTCATGCAAGCATGTTTTCTTTGGTACAAGTACTGTAGGGTAAATACAGTAATAATTCACCCTCCCAAGCAGCGTTTTCCTCTACAGTTGCTTTGTGCTCTCCCTATAGTACTCCAAAATGTAGGCGTTATTATATTTTGTAGAAATACAACTGCATTTACGTGCATTTACGTTCATATTTATGAAATTTATAGTTACAAAATTAGTAAAATTATATTGTTCTTAATAGTTTAATATTAAAACATGTGGAAAAAGTATACATTGCCACAAAAAAAGCCATAGAAGAAAATGTAGAGGAGATTGGAAGTGTCCGTAAACAATTATTAGTTAGGTTCTAGGGAAAAATCTGCGAACGACTGAGGACGCGGACTCTAAACGCGACTTCGCTGGGGTCAACTGCATTTAAAATGTTCCTTTAACTATTAGTTATTAATGTTTAATGCACATATTTTAGGCTTTCCCCTGCTCCAACACATTTAGTTCAATTCAGCTAATTTGCTGGAACCTTTGCTCCAGTGTGACGTAAATCACACATTTATGTCAGCAATCTAAGCCATTACAATCAGCAATTGAAAATGAAAAACCACTTATGTTCCATTCAAACCTCACAAAAGTACTTTTGCAACCTCAATATTTGGAGTTTCTGGCATGTCTAAAGTCTAGCTTTAAGCTCATGACAAAAAAAAACAACTAAAAATTGGTGGGAAAAAAAAAATATGAAAAGTTTTCTAGAGGACTTTGAATTGTGATGGCCAGACCCTGAATCAGGGTTTCTCCAATAGTGGAGGTCTTATGGTTTGCTCCTAATATGCAGTGGCTTCTTTCACCAGGATAGCATGCCCTGCCACAATGCTCAGGAATGGTTTAAGGAACAAGAAAATTTGCTCAGGGTGTTAAATTGGGCTCCAAATTCTAACACACCTTAATCCAAATCAAGCATTAGTAGGACGTTCTGGATAAGGAAGTCCGATCCATGGAGTGGGGTACCTCACAACTTGGAGGACCTTTGGTGCCAGATACCACAGCACACATTTAGAGGTCTTATAGAGTCCATACCCTGACCAAGCCATTAGAGCGGTTTTGGTTGATTATGAGGAATCAACACCATATTAGCCAGATGGCTTTAATGCTAAAGCTGATCAGTGTAAACTGTTTAAACATGGATCTGAATAAAAAAATGTGAACATTAAAAGGCAGGTTTCAGGTCTATTTTGGAACGCATTGCATGCTTATTTGTCAATATTTGTCTGTGTTCTCACCATCAAGGTCACATGATTAGTGTTACAGAAGCAACCAGACACTTTGCAAGTTAATAGGTTTAAAAGTTTGTATGCCTAAATTCAGGCGCACATGCATCTTAACATATACACACCATATCATACCATATTATGCATCAACATATTAACCACTTACTCTTGCATAACTTTTGGACCAGAAAATTGGTCCGAGAAATGGATGGACTCTATTTTGTCGGCATGGTTGGTGATGTAATGTACCATCTAAAAGACAAGAGGAAATCAAAATTATTTATTAACTGTGAACATGCAGTACTAGAATGTAGAGAATTTGTGGTAGACCAGACTGCACCATTAGCGTCCTACTTCTCACCTTGTTGTCCATCACTCCATCCGTGACCTCGCCCATCTCTGATAAGATGGCCAGAGAGTCAGGGAGGCCATACTTCGCCCCCGACTTGGGCTTGTCCCCGCAGAACTCACTCTGAAGAAGAAAAAGACAAGTAAAAAAAAAAAAA
>QMIH01000127.1:944444-969444 GCA_003987875.1 Clarias batrachus
GTGTGTGCGTGTGTGTGTGTGTGTGGAATTAGTCCCTTCCCTCGCCTCGTCTTACACAGTAAAACTCCTCCTCCCTCCCCCCACCTCGCTTTTTAAGTTTCACAACAAACAGAAACACACAACGGAAACACTGTTTTAACGGGAAAAAAAGAAATCTCTCTAATGAAACTCGCGTGAGCGCAGACTAACGGAATCATTGCTGTGAAGTAAAAAAAACAACAACTAATGAACCAGCACCTTACCTTTGAAAAGAATCGCGATAGAGTTTCTGTGTAGAGCAGAGTGTGTGTGTCTGTGTGAAGCCTGGGAGGAGGGGTGTAAAGGCGAGAGTTTGTGTGTGTCGGTGTCAAAAAACTCAGCACTCGTAAACCAAGAAATGCTAGTTTTTCAAGTCAAAATTCATTAAAAATCTTTGCTCGTCTTGCGGAACACTCGTAAACCGAGTTACTCGCAATCCGAGGTTCCACTGTAATAATAATAATAATAATTATTATTATTATAAGGTGGTTTATATTTTAAAGGTTAAGTGGCCATTTTTATCAACTAAATGTGTACTGAGAGTGTGTATGTAATTTATTTTACAGTGACTGACTCGAGGAAAATATAACATTAAGTTCAATATCATTCATTCACTCACTCACTCATCGTCTATACCGCTTTATCCTCAATACAGGGTCACGGAGGGCCTGGAGCCTAAACCAGTAGACTTGGGGCACAAGCCGGGTTACACCTTAGATGGAGTGCCAATCCATCGCACGACACACACACACAAACACATTACAGGCAATTTTGGAACGCCAACCTAACTTGCATGGCTTTGGACTGTCGGACGAAAACGGAGAACCTGGAGGAAACCCACCAAGCACAGGGAGAACATACAAACTCCATGAGGCAGGAATCGAACCAAGACCCCGTAGGTGCAAGGCGACAGTGTTGACCACTAAGCCACAGTGAACCTTTAAAGCTGCTTTGCAGCAATGACCAATGTTAATATAAATAAAACAGAATTTAATTGAATTTAATTAAAATGTAAATAAGAAAACTCACTCCATAGACTGTGTAAAGCTAGACAAACCCTCCATGATGTCATCCACAGCTTGTAGAGTGCTTTTAAAGCTTAACTGTGGGAGGTCATGACAGGAGCTGACTCGACTTAAACCATGGTTATACCATAAATGGTCAAATCGGCAGAACAGCCTGTCTCAAATTCTAAAATTCTAACGTGACGAAGGTAAATATGTATGCTACTGTTACTTTTGGTTGCATTTGGTTGGTAACTACACATCATTCAGTGTCAACTCCTATACTTAGACTACAACGATTCCAGTTAACTAGTTGACGCATAGCAGACAGTTAGCGGTTTGACACCTGCAGTTGATGTTGTAAGATGTTGCTTAAACTGTCCATGCATAATTTTATGGCTTAATATAATTTGTACATTCCATTTACATTTATCATGAATGAGAAATCTAGCTATGAAGACCAAAACTTTTATTACTGGTGCAAAGTGGGGCATTTTAACATGCGGTTCTATGGGGATTCATTCACTTTTGGAGCCAGCCTACTAGTGGTCACTCAAGGAACTGTACATTTTGGCACTTGGACTCATCCCACCTGTAGAATAAACGCTCTGTTTTTATGGAAGCAGATCGTTTTCGCCTAAACAGACACAACCTTGATGTGTATCTTTGGGGTGGATCTCAGGGTTGATTTCATTTTGCAAAAGCTTATTCCAGGATGGCAAACATAAGACACTTATAGTAGTGTGCAAAAGTATTAGACACAATTTTTTAGTACAAACGTATACACAAGATGAAAGTAAATATAATGATGTCTGTCAGGTTGCACCCTGAAAAAGAGACATAAGTACTGTAAATCAAAGTCTCAATGAAAACTGTCAGGGAGGAGCTCTTCTTACATGAGGTCACATTAGGGACAATTAGGGACAATCCTAATTGATTTGTTTAAATTGTGGTCGATATAAATAAAAAGGAAAAAAAGCTTAATAAACAGGGTCGCAGACTTGAGATTTTTGCATTAGAGATTCCCTTTAAAAATTTTGTTTTTTTTATCTAGAAAATGTATAATTATCTAGAACTGTATATAATCGTCTTTGTTTCACTGTTTTTCTTCAGACTTTTTTCACAGTACTGTACATTATACGCTACAGGGACAAAAGTTTGTGCACAACTGCTCGTCACATTCACATGCTTGTTGAACATCTCACGATCCACAGCACTAGTCTAGGAAGGCTCTCCATTAGATGTTGGGGATGTTGGGGATCTGATGGGAAATGGTATTGCAAGCAGAATTGTGACACATTTACACAGATCAGTTTTCCTACTGTGTGATGAAATGACTAGCGAGGATGTCGATTCAAACGTGTGAATAAGTTGAAGCGTGTTCACTCCATGCTCAGAGATACTGAGGGAGCTTGGTTTTACCGCTAAAATCCAGCCTGGATGTCTTCCAGATTCATCCTTATACCCAACATGTGATCTTCATCAGAGTCCAAGACACCAATATTTAATACAGCGGTACCCCGGCATACAAATTTTTATCAGATCCGGAGGCGAGTTCTTAAGGTGAAATTTCGTATTGCAAAACGAATTTTCCCATAGGAAATAATGTAAATGCGGATAATCCGTTCCAGTCACCCAAAAATATTATTTCCAACCAAATGTTTCCAAATATTACCAATTTCTAACACCACATATTTTTTGCAGATAAAAACAATCAAAACATTTAGAAAATACATGTAAAATAAAAAATAAATAGACATCACTAAACCTTAATTTCTACTTTCTCTTGCAACCGGATGCTTTAAAAACAAAACTGGAAGCGGCTTCATTTTCCTCTTGATACCATCGAGCCATGTCAATTTTTTTAACTCGCTTCATTTGGCTTACCAAACAAGTTTTGATCGGTGCGACCGGCGCTGTTGCCCATATGCCAAAAATACTTTGAATGCATGTTAAATGTAAGTTTTAGTTCGTAAGGCCGAGAATTTGCAGGGTGGGGCGTTCATACACTGAGGTACCACTGTCATGATGTTCTAAGGTGACTTTATTAGTTCATTCTTCTTTCATTATTCTTTCATCACTTAATCGTTTCCTTCAATACCCACAATGCGGTCTGGCTATAGAGCTGGAGTGAGATAGAGTCCCTACTTCATCGAGTGATGCAGGGGCACTTTAGCGCTTCAGTCTATCCAGCTCTCGCACCTTATCGTCCGTACGCTCTTCTCAAACTTTCACCAATGACAAAAAAAAGATTTTTTCATGTTGCTGCAGTGCATTCTGGGACAATGAGTCCTAGATCCGATCTCTCTGACGTCTTCACTACTCCTGCACGAGATTTGTCATGAACCTGATGTTAAATGTCGATGGAAAATAGTGAATGAGAAAAGAAGCTGTTGGTCTTTTGTTTTTAGGAGATTTTGCGAAACCTAACTGTTAAAAACCTTGTTGTGTTATACTTAATCTTCCTTTTTTTGTAACCTGTAAAATCCTCAATCATCCTTATTCCTTTTTTTGATTCCATTATAAATTCATAACAAAAGACATGTCCAGGCTCGTGTGTTGTTTGCCGTATGGTTTCAAAATTAGTGTCTAAAGCTGTTGTTTGTTGTTTGAGCTGTCGCAAAACGTCGCCTTTTTCTTAGCCACCGATGTTTAAATCATATTCGTTAAACAGCGCTGAAATAATGAAATCATCAAACAATCGGCTTTCATAAATGGTAATGTGTGATTAATTAGAATTACCCATCACTCAAGTATTGAGGAAAGTTTCCAAAATATAGATACTGTCTTGAATGTCCCTTCTGTCCATGACCAGGAGCATCAGATTGCTGCAGAGCTAAAATTGTGCAGTGTTTGATTTTGTGCTTTGTTCTACATAGATTCTTGGATACATACGTGTGCTTTGTATGTGTGTGTGTGTGTGTGTGTGTGTGTGTGGAACTCAAACCGGGTCCTACACACTCGGTGTGGATAAACCCGTGTCCACGAGCAGCAGCTTACAGTTCGTTTGAAGCTCACAGAAAGGAGCAGGATGTGAAAGGAAGAGGAGCAGTGCGAGGAGGAGGAGGAGCTGCGGCTCTGTCCTGTCCGATCTATCCTGCTAGTGTTGGACACATGTGGTCCAGCCGGGGGATGAGAATAGAACATGGCCCGCTCGGGAGTCTAGCTGCCCGGAAGCCCAGGATCAGACAGGTGCCTTTGGATCTGTGACGTGCCCTCCAGGCTGCTCGGGCTCTCCAGGTGCTCAGGGAGAGAAGGGAAACGCAGGCTGAGGTGAAGATGCTGGTTTTCGGGGACGTTCAGATTGGCAGGGACAGCCAGTTTGGTCTCTGTCTCCGGGGACGTGGACGTGGTGTCGTCGGTAGTTACGGTGAGGTGGATGCCGCTGCAGAGGGACGCGTGAGACTCTGGATTTGGGCTGTCCGACTCAGGAGTCTGTGATACAGGGAGACGGGATTCAAGTAGTAAGGCAATACGATATTTGACAATATGAATTAATTTACTACAGCCGTGCTTCAGTATTCCTAGATCTTTTTGTCAGATCTTACGATGGTATAAGTATCAAAGGTTCGTATTGACAATTACATTACGTTTATGTAAAAAGTCAATATTTGGAGTCCTGATACTACTTTTTCAAGACCTCTGCAATTCACCCTGGCATTCTAAAGCGCTCACTTTTTCTTCTCCGGTTAAGCTTTTTTTCCCCGGATGCTCCAAACAATCAGAAAGGGGATTCATCAGAGAAAATGACTTTTTTACCCCAGTCCTCAGCAGTTCAGTCCTTGTACCTGTTGCAGAATATCAGTCTGTCCATGATGTTTTTTTTTTTTTTTTTTCCTGGACAGACAGAACATTCCCTTACTGAAATGTGTGAAGGTGAGCCCTACCATCAGTCCTGTGTCATGGCAACAGTCAAGCATCCTGAGACCATTCATGTATGGGTCGCTTCTCAGCCTAGGCTCACTCATAATTTTGAAGGAACACAGCCATGAATAAAGAATGGTACAAAAACATCCCCCAAGAGCAACTTCTCCCAACCATCCAAGAAGAGTTGCTGAACGATTCCTTTTCCAGCATGACGCAGCACCTTATCATAAGGCAAAAGTGATGTGATAACTAAACATCTCAATTTTTGGTCCATGGCCAGGACCTTAATCCATTTAAGTAATTTAAGGAACTTGTGGTCAATCCTCAAGAGGAGGGTGGACAAAGAAAAACCCACAAATTCTGACAAACTTGATTATGCAAAAATGGGCTGCTATCATTCAGGGTGTGGCCCACAAGATGATGGACAGCATGCCAGGGCGAAGTGTAGAGGTCTTGAAAAAGAAGGGTCAGCACTGTAAATATTGACTCTTTGCATGAACTTAATGTAATTGTCAATAAAAGCTTTTGGCACTCATGAAGTGCTTGTACTTATACTTCAGTATGTCATAGTAACATCTGACAAAAAGCTATAAAAACACTGAGGCAGCAGACTTTGTGAAAATTAACATTTGCGTCATTCTCAAAACGTTCGGCCATGACTGTACAATGAGATTTTAATTACAATTCTTTAAGCAAATCAATCCAACAAGCCTGATCGACCGAGGCCCCGCCCCTTATCTCACAGTACCCAAAGGATCCGCCGCTAATATCCCAGTGCCAGACACCACAAGGGGTATTGAGAAGCCAGAGCTAACAAAGAGAAACTAAAACCTAGGTGGGATTAATGTTGATGGTTTTAAAGTTATGGCTGATTAAACTGGCTTATGATGCAGTTTAGTGTTCCTAGTGGACGTAAGCATAATATATAAGTCCATTATCTCTAGAGCTTATCCTGTATAGGGTCAGAGAGAGCTTTGAGCCAATCTCAGGGAACTCAGGACACTACCTACCAGAGATGTCTTTGGATTGTTGAAGAAAACCAGCGTACCCAAAGGAAACACCCAAGAGTCACATGCAAACTCAGAGCACACAAATTGGACACGAGACATATAAATAGAAATTCATTAATAATTGTTTTTGGGAACATAATTGAGTCACTGGTGAGTCTGTTTGCAAGTAAATCGAGATAATGGACAAATTTCAGAATCTTTTACATTTTATAACTATTCCACACACTTCATGACTATATTGACCATTTTGACACATCAAAGGCTTTATATCCACTAGGGGCACTAAACTGAAAAGTTCATTCCCTTGCCGCTCAACTCTTTAACTCATAGACCCATTGACCGTCAGGTTTGATGTAGATTTCCGCTATAGAGGTGCTAAACTGGAAAGTGGTCTATTTCAATTCTTAAGGCAGCACTTATTTAAAGATACCACTGATCTACTACTATACAACACTGTGTTTCTAACAGAAGGTGCACACATGTAACCAGTGTTTCAAATGTAGCTTCTGTTGCTTCTCTACTCCCTAAGTGCATAGGAACTTTTTTTGCTATTACTCACATTGTTGGTGGAGGTGTGTGTTGGCTTTCTGGTGTGTACAGTAGGAATGATGGGCGCTGTAGCGTGGAAAACCGGCGCCCCATACAGGTCAGGAGGAGACGCGGTGAGATGGACCGCCGGGGACGGAGACACAGAGCTGTAATCAGGTGGCACTTGAGCCATCTGTCGCTGAAGCAGCTGCAGGATCACATTAATGTCAGCTGTCATCCGTGTCTCCAGTCTACAGGCCGAGAGGATGAGAGGAGGAAAGAGTAACGAGAAAGAAACAGAAAGCAGGAATAGAAATAGAAACAGCATGAGCAGTAGGAAACCACAGAGCTGAAGGAAGCAGATAAGAACACATGTAGAAAACTAGAAAACTACATGAGGTGATGATAAACAAAGATGTGTGTGTGTGTGTGTGTGTGTTTGTGTGCTCGAACCGGTTCAGCTGAGACTGCAGTAGTTCAAGGCGGGACTGAAGATCGCTTGGTCTCTCATCGGTATTCGATCTGCGCTGGTGATGATGATGATAGCAGGTGCGTGTTGATGCATCTGGGACTCTGGGACTCTCGTGGTACTGAATCTGCCTGCGCTCGGTACAGCAGCCGTACAGCCCCGAGACATTCAGAGAGCCTGATGTGTTCAGTGTACACAGTCAGAGACACATCAGAAAAGAAAAATGAATTATATTAATAGGCCTGGCATTATATTATTATATTTTAATAGCTTATAATACAAGTAATGGGGGTGGCCCCTGTATCTATCAATCAGGAGGTGTGGCCAGAGTGCATGTCAGATTCAGTGAAGGGGGTGTGGCCTAAGTGCCTGGCAGATTCAGTGAAGAGGGTGTGGCCTAAGTGCCTGGCAGATTCAGTGAAAGGGGTGTGGCTTTAAAGAATTTCAATCAGTGAAGGAGGTGTGGCCTGAGGGCATGTCAGGTTCAGTGAAGGGGGTGTGGCCTGAGTGCATGTCAGATTCAGTGAAGGAGGTATGGCCTGAGAGAATGTCAGTCAGTGAAGGAGGTGTGGCCTGAGTGCATGTCAGGTTCAGTGGAGTAGGCGTAGCCTGAATATCTATTAAACATCAAATGTTTATGATCAAATGTTATGTCTCTGTACCTGAAGTTTCTCTGTCTCCACTGCTAGGAGGCATTAGGTTGACCACAGTGGGGACGTATTCCCGGACTGCAGGAGGGTACACGTCTCCCCGCCCAGGCCCTGAGTGCTTCATCTCATCCTCGCTGGACAAAGAGGCAGCGCTCACACTGCTGCACAGCTCGTCCCAGTGTGAGTGCAACAGCACCCCTCTGTGGTTCCCTACAGAGCCACATGACCGGTGTGGATACGACTCTTCTCTATCCGTGCCGTCTGAAGTGAACAAAAGCACAGAGATCAAACATGTTCTGTATATAGACATGTAAATGTATATTATTATTATTATTATTATTATTATTTATTAAACCATTGCACTATAAAGGTATACATCAGGACTGGGGTTCATCAGAACTCTCTAAAAGTTGCAAGTGTGTTATATTACACCGACTATAAGGGTTAATCATTTAAGAGTTAATTATGGCGTTGTGCATGTGCTTACACAGACACAGACACACACTCACACTTTTGTACCTGGTCTGTTGCGATGGAGGGAGTTTCTCCCGTGCTGCACTCGTCTGTACCCGCAGTCTGACTCCTCGCTGGGGTTTAGCTGTGTAATTCTGTCTGCCTGATACAAACAAGCTTCAGTAACTTACATAACCACACACCCTCACTCACACACACACTCACATATACAGTACACACACATCTCTGTATCTTGATTTTCATCAGTATGAGCCGACCACTTCCACACAGCTTGAGAAAATTCTAAGTCCTTACATCTCTGAGGTTGAACGTGATCTCCAGGTTGGTCCAGAAGCTGTCGGAAAAATCGGGGTACATGTCGAGCACCTCGAGCAGATCGTCCCTCAGGATCTTGTGCAGGTCACAATAGGTCAGAGCCCTGACGTCTGCGTTCGATTTCCCGGGCCTCCCGTAGAGACTGATGGGCTCGCCGAAGATGTCGTTCTTGCCTGAGTGGAGGGGGAAAAAAAATGGAGCTCGTTTCAGGGAAAGGTTTTTATTTCAGACGAAACAAGCAAGTAAACACGAGACAGAACTAAATGGGTTTTCAATCTATAGATGGTGCTGACAGCGTGACCCATCTGAACGTTCGGCCTAGAGATAATCGATATTGCATGATCGATAAGGCATCAGCACATGACGTCACTGTGGATCATCAGGACAGCGCAGAGAGGGAACAAACCAAGAACTACATGAGAAAAGATCAGGGCTGTCAGTATGAATTTCACTGTTTGTTCAACTGTTTAATTTATTATTCAAAGGCAAAACAATACACATTAGATTTATGTTGTTTAAGATACAATATAATGTTAATTCATTTACTTAACTTCTGAATTCAACATTTGCATAATGATATAAAATGTATGCAATTATAAAATTTATAATTTAGATAAATATTGTGAACGGGAAAAAAGAAAACAAAAAAAAAAGTGACCTGAATGAATGTGCAGGAAACAAAAGAATAAAAAAGACAGAAAATATGATATTTATGTTAAATGAATAAAAAATAATATTAAATAAATGGAAAAGAAAACATGGGACAAATGCAAGGAACAAAAATGTAAATTTACACACAAAAAGAGAAAAAAAGATATGCGCGGGGGGAGTGATAGAAGTGGGAGGTGGAAGTTGAACTTTATTATTTATTTATTTATTTATTTTTAATTATGATTTATATTCATATGATTTAATGAATATGATGGAAAGAAATGAGAAGAATGGGCAAAGTGAAGAGAAAAGAAAAAAGATTGTGATGCAGGTTCTCAAAGTATGAAACTGTTGAAAATGAGGATCTGTACAGTGCCTTGCAAAAGTATTTACACCCCTTTTCCACATTCGACATTCACGTTACAACCATGAAACGTAAAAATCTATTTTATCGTGATTTAACACAAAAAGTGGTACATAATTCTGAAGTGGAAGGAAAATGATCAATGGTTTTAAAAAAGTTTGATACCCCTACCTGAAATCCAGTGGAACAAATTGCCTTCAGAAGTCCGCAGATGTTCTGTGGAGCCCTCAGAGGTTTAAAGTATAAAGTTGTGGAAGAGTTTAAAAAGGTGGCCTAGTCACAATCATTGAACAACTCAACTTGAACTTCAATGATAGTCAACATCATCCAGTATGGTGCAACTGCAAACCTACCAAGACGTGGCCGTCCACCGAATCTGACAGACCGGGCAAGGAGATCATTAATCAGAGAAGCAGCCAAGAGGCCCATGGTAACTCATGAGGAGCTGCGGAGTCCACAGATCAGGTGGGAGAATCTGTTCAGAGGATGCTTAGTTGTGCACTCCACAAGAGTGGCCATTGTTGGAAGAAAGCTATACTAAGTCCCGTTCGCAGTTTGTGACAAGCCATGTGGGGGACACAGCAAACAAGATGATGAGACCAAAGTCATTACCCTAAACACATCATCCACACCGTGAAACATGGTGGTGGCAGGATTATGTTGTGGGAATGTTTTTCTTCAGCAGGGACGGGAAAGCTGGTCACAGTTGATGGGAGAATGGTTGGAGCCAAATACCGGGCAATCTTAGAATAAATCCTATTATAGTCTGCAAAAGACTCGGCAGAGGTTCACCATCCAGCTGGACAACGACCCTGAACATACTATACAGCCAGAACTACAATGGAATTGTTTAGATCAAAGCATATTCATGTGTTCGAACGGCCCAGTCAAAGTCCAGACCTGAATCCAACTGAGAATCTGTGTCAAGACTTGAAAACTGCTGTTCACGGACGCTCTCCATCCAATCTGACTGAACTTGTGCTGTATTGCAAAGACAAATGGGTGAAAATTTCACCCTCTAGATGTGCAAATCTGGTGGAGATGTATAGTACTCCAAAACGCTTGCAGCTTTAATTGCAGTGAACGGTGGTTCTACAAAGTATTGACTCAGGGGATCTGAACACAAAAATATTTATCTTCCTTTATTTTCCTTCCACTTCACAATTACGCTCCACTTTGTGTTGGTCTATCACATAAAATCCCAATAAAATGCATTTACACTTTTGATTGTAATGTGACAAAATGTGGAAAGTTCAAGGGGTATGAATACTTTTGCAAGGCACTGTAATGTTAAAAAATAAAGAAAAAAGGATGAAGAACAGAGATAAACAAAGAGATGTTAAAGAGCAATTTGATGTGAAACAAAGGCTGAGCAGTGCGGCAGAAAGTCCGGTACCTAAGATGGCCACGACCACGTCGTCTCGCAGGATCTCGATGGAGCCGCGGGAAATGAAGTATAGCGCAGTGAGCACGTCTCCGTTGTGCACCAGCGTGTCTCCTGGGGGAGCGTGGGTGGTTTTAAAGCGCATGGCCAGAGCTCGCAAACAGCCCTTACTCGCCCCGCGGAACGCCTTGCAGTTCTGCAGCAGAGTGCGGTTCAGATGCAGACAGATATCAGCCTGCAGACACTCAGGGAAACCCTTCAGCACCTGGACACACAGGGAGCGATCACATAGACAGTAAGAGAGAAGAGAGATGGAAAGAAAAGACAACACGGCAATAAATGGGGTTAAAAAAACGAATGAAGAGAAAGACGGATGAAGTATGACAAAGGAGAGGAGTGAAATAACAGACAAAACAGAAAGAGAAGAAGAATTTTAAATGAACAGATGTATTTATCTGCAATAAGAGATATGAATGCGATGGCGTATGTGTGTGTGTGTCTGTATGATGGAGAGATCTCCTCACCGCGTTCATGTCGATGCCGTTGGTGTAGGACCAGGCGTGTTGGAAATATTCCTCCAGCCTCTGCCTGAGGCCTCCAGGAATCTGGTGAAAACGGATAAACTCCTTCACCCTCAGCATCTGTGTGTGGTAGCGCGCTGTTCCCGAGTACAGACGCTGGATTATGGCGGACACGTTGCCGAAGATACTGGCATACATCAAAGCTGTGGTGAGACAGAGAGAGAAAGAGAGAGTGAGATAGAAATCCGCTTAATATCACAGACAGTATAGAGTGTGAGATAAATCTGACCTGGTGACTTTGCCACTGGAAGGGTTAAAGGGGAGGGTCATTTTCTATCACACGAGGTGAGACTAATAATAAATGTGGGGTTGAGGGGCTATCCCCTTCGACTTGCTCATCCTCAGATCGGGCCCAGACAAGGTGAGTGGAAAGAGAACCGCTGAGGGGTTGCCACAGCTGACCATCTGACCCATGCATTTGATTTGGCACAGGTTTGTATCCTGATGCAACCCTTGCATTTTTATCCTCATTTGAGACCGACACTAAGGATGCCCTGCATCCAGTGGCTGGGATTCGAACCCAGGACTCCTACCACTAAGCCACTAATGCCCCATACTGATAAGATATAATGAAATAATTATTTATCAAAAGAAAACATGTATTAGTTAATATGGGAACGTTTGAGTCCTTTTAAAAGAAGACTTGCGGTTTCTCATTAATTACAACCTGTTTGTCTTATTTACAGTACTTCAAGAGAGGTTGGTGTCATGACAGGAGGGTGTTTCATGTCATGGCTATTTCACAACGCAGAAATGTAACCTTCACTCACTCTCTGTGCCGCTTATCCTGTACACGATCACAAGGGGCCTAGAGCCTATCCCAGGGAACTTGGGGCATTAGACACGGTACAGCCTGGTTTGGGTGCCAATCCAGGATGTCTGGAAATGCCAAATAAACTAATCCGCATGTCTTTGGACTGTGGGAAAAAACCGGAGTACCCGGAGGAAACCCACCAAGCACAAGGAGAACATGCAAACTCCATGCACACAGACCTGAGGTTGGACTTAAAGCCCTCGACCCTGGAGGTGCAAGACCACAGTGCCGCCTTAAATGCAACTCACTCACTCACTCACTCATCACCTATACCGCTTAATTCTGTATTCAGGGTCACGGGGGGCCTGGAGCCTATCCCAGGAGACTTAAGGCACATGGCAGGGTACACCCTGGACAGGGTGCCAATCCATCGCAGGGCGCAGACACACACACACATACTGTACACTCACTCATTCATACACTATGGGCAATTTGGGAATGCCAATTAGCCTAACCTACATGTCTTTGGACTGTGGGAGGAAACCCACCAAGTACGGGGAGAACATGCAAACTCCATGCACACAGAGACGGGAGTCGAGCCTGGCCGGGGATCAAACCCAGACCCTGGAGATGCAAGATCATGTGCTGGAGGTGCAGGTTGTCACATTGCTCCTGAACATGAGGAATAAATCACTTAGGCTTTGGCCACAGTGGGGACGTATTCCCGGACTTCTAGCGGTTTAGAGCATATGCATAGGAAAATAATCAGGGAGGCAACAGTAACTCTGCTTCATCACACTCCATTACTGATTATTTCCCTAAAACAAAGTAAAAAAAAAAAAACACAGCACACTAATCTCCTGAACTTTCTACTCACATCCGATGAGCATGACGCAGATGGAGAAGATCTTCTCGGGGTTGGTGTTCGGAGAGACGTTACCGAAGCCGACGCTGGTCAGGCTGCTAAAGGTGAAATACAGAGCAGTGACATACTTGTCCTTGATGCTGGGTCCGGAGAAGGCGTCGCTGTCATTATAGCTTTTGCCGATCTGATCGGCAAGGTTGTCGAGCCATCCGATCCTCAAGGAACCTCCACGAGCTGAGCCCGTGCGCTCCACATTGCCGATGGCGTACCAGATGCAGGCTAGCCAGTGGGCAATGAGTGCGAAGGTGCACATGAGCAGGAAGAGGACGGCAGCACCATATTCGGAGTATCGGTCCAGCTTGCGTGCCACTCGTACCAAACGCAGCAGCCGTGCCGTCTTCAGCAGGCCAATCAGAGTGGTGGTTTGGGGCTGGGGAGGAAAATTAGGACAAAATATAAAACTAAAATTCAGCAAAATATAGAAACAAATGGGCATTGATGTTCAGGGTCCCGGGAGACTTGGAGCCTATCCCATGGGACTCAGGGCACGAGGTGGGGTACACCCTGTAGTCCATCGCTGGGCACAGGTGGAATTTGGGACTGCCAATTTGCATGTCCTTGAACTGTGGGTGGAAACTGGCGAACCTGGAGGAAACCCACCAGGCACAGCGAGAACATACGAACTCCATGCACACAGACCCAAGGTGGGACTTAAACTCTAAACCCTGGAGGTGCGAAGCCACAGTGCTATCCACTATGCCAGCTTGTAGCCAGTTTGGACTATGAAAACAGACATAGACAGTACCTGACATAAAACCAAAGGACATTGATTTCCATTTTAGTTATACCCTTTGAATTTTACCTTTACTTTGCTTTCAGTATTAGTCACTCTCTTTTTCATTCTCATTCAAGTCCCTTTCCACTCACCTCGTCTGGGCCCGATCTGAAGATCAGCAAGTCGAAGGGGATAGCCGCGACAATGTCGATTAAGAACCAGCCCTTGAAGTAGTGCTGCGCGATGCGGCCCGGGTGGCTCACCACTTCATCGTTCCGATTGACGTAGGTCGTCCTGAAGTTGATAATGATGTCGATGATGAACATGACGTCCACCACCAGGTCCACCACGTTGAGCGGGTTGCAGGTGTAGCCGCAGTCACCTCGGCCTTCTTCCTGGTGCTCGCTGAGCAGGAAGGCGGCGCTATACGGCGTGAACACGGCCGTGTAGAGCACAAGCAGCAGGATCAGCCAGTCCCATACGGCCTTGAACGGGCTGTAGTGCAGGATCGTCCACTTGTGGATGCGCGGCGCCTGGAGCTTGTACTCGGGCAGCACATCGGCTCCCAGAGACAGCACCTGAAACAAACAAAGATCATTATATATGAGAAAGTTCATTATGAAGAATTACTCACTCACTCACTCATCTTCTATACCGCTTTATCCTGTATTCAGGGTCATGGGGGGCCTGGAGCCTATCCCAGGGGGCTTAGGGCAAAAGGACAGGGTGCCAATCCATCGCAGGGCACACACACACTCTGGGATGATTTGGGAAACCGGAGTACCCAGAGGAAACCCACCGAGGACGGGGAGAACATGCAAACTCCATGCACACAGAGACGGGAATCAAACCCGTACCCTGGAGGTGCAAGGCAACAGTGCTAACCACTACACCACCGTGCCGCCTGAAGAACTACTTTTATTTACAAATTATTTATTTTATATGTATTACTTAACATTAATGAACTGTACTGACTTTCACCCTACACTTAACATAGTCACTAAGTCATGACATCTGGTGTCTATACTGCCTTCAGTTTGCTCAGGAAATACTACATTATGGTAGACAAATTATGAGCCAAATGTGGCTTGACTGCTCATCTACTTTCAGGGTGTAAGATTAAGATTTAATAAGTGGGTGATTACAGAATTCATTCTTTGATGAAGGGAACAAAATCCCTTCACAACATTAACAGCATTCTACATGAGGGACGCCGATCATCGTCAAAGTCTACAAAGGATTTATATCAAGACGCCTCAAACAAGCAGTAACGCTCAAAATCAGAAAGAGCAGATTAAACTTTGCTACTAAAATGAAGCATGATCGGATCTCATAATAGATTAACCTGTACAACAAGGACTCAATAGAAAAAAGCAAGGGCTTGTGATCCAAAGCATACCACATTTATGGCATTTGGCAGAAATATCCCCAGAGCGAATTACATTTTATTACATTATACGTCCTAGCAGTTGAGAGCCTTGCTCAATTGCCCAACAGTGGCAACTTGGTGGTGCTGGGGTTTGAACATGGACCCTTCCAGTCAATAGGCTGACTATGCCACCCCATGGCCCACATCACCATCAGACTTGGAGGCAGTGTTATGGCATGAGCATGCACAACTGTCAATGTTACTAACTCACTGGAGTTTATTAATGATGTGACTGCTGATAAAAGTCTCTGAATAAATTCTGCAGTCCCTAGAGCTCGACTTCCTGCTCAGATTCCGGCAAATGCTGCAAAACTGACAGCACAGCAACTGAGCAAAGAAACGGAATGTCCTTAAAGGGACGAATCAGTCACATGACCTCAACCCCGTGGATCTGCTTTTCACATACTGAAGACAAAACTGAAGGCAGAATGAGAATGCAGGAATGCAGCATTTGGTGATGTCCATGAGGTCTAAACTCCCGGAAGTCATATATTTTCTATACCGCTTATCTCGTACAGGGTCACAGGAAGCCTGGAGCCTATCACAGAAGACAGGAGGAAACCCAAAGACAGAACATGAAAACTCGAGACAGGAATTGAACCCTCGACCCTGGAGGTGCGAAGCCACAGTGCTAACCATTACGTCACCATGTAAGGACATCACTACCTGCCAAATTATTGCAACCAAAGATATAAAATAAGTGCACTATTTATGATTATATTTGGCGGCACGGTGGCTTAGTGGCTTAGGGGCCGGGTTCGATTTCCAGCCAGGTTCGATTCCCGTCTCTGTGTGCCTGGAGTTTCCATGTTCTCCCCAAGGTTGGTGGGTTTCCTTCGGGTACTCCGGTTTCCTCCCAGTCCAAAGACTCCAAAATTCCAAAATTGCCCGTAGTGTGTAAATGAGCTTGTGTATGTGTGTGTGTGTGTGTGTGTGTTTGTGGCCCCTGCGATGGATTAGCACCCTGTCCAGTGTGCCCAAAGTCTCCTGGGATAGGCACCAGGCCCCCTGCGACCCTGTATACAGGATAAAGCGGTATAGACGATGAGATGAGATGATTATATTAGTTCATCCAATTACTAGTAATGAGTAAAGAAGGGAAAAACAATGGCTGTAACTCTTAAATGTTTAAGGAAACATTTTCGTTACAGCCTTTGAATTTAAGCCGAAAGCCTACGATCCACTGTGGTGCTGAACAGAGATGAAAACATGACATCATGTCCCTGTCCAAATACCTATGGACCTGGCTTGACTGCGTAAGCGTGAATACACAATATAGTTGTGTAGATGTCAGGATATACCGTACGCATAATGTCCAGGTTGCACCACATATTATCTACAATTACAGCTCGTAGTGAAATCATATGGCAGCGCATGTCGCAGTTAAGAGCCCGAGCAAAGCTGCTGTGTCTGAAATAACACCAGAACACCCACCAGCGTGCCACTACCCTGTCAGTGTCACTGCCGTGCTGAGAATGAAAACACCACCCAAATAATGTCTGCTCGGCTCTGATCCCACGCTGCTGCCTTTCCGAGAGAAAACAGGGCTGAGGGACTGAGACGCTGCATAGCAACAGATGGGCTACAGACACGGATTACTGTATACAGTAACGGCACGGAACATACAGGGCGCTGAAGCGATACGCGGCTAGTGAGGGTGTCTAATCAACTTCAGTCTTACTGATCTGATGCACAGGGAGTGTGAGAAAATGAGAGACAGAGAGAGAGAAACAAAGAAACACTAAGAGAAGCAGAGACATGTGGACAGACAGAAAATGAAGAGAGAGAAAAAACAGCAAGAACGAGAGAGAGAGAGAGAGAGAGAGAGAGAGAGAGAGAGAGAGAGAGAGAGAGAGATTGAAATGCAGCCAGAAGGAGCGGAAAACACAATGAGAGGAGAAGAGAGAGGGGACTAGAAACATGATGCATACATATAAAAGAACCAAAAGAAAGAAAAAATAGGGATGAGAGAAAGAGGAAGGAAGAGAGAGAGAAAGAAAAACAAATATGAAGGAAGGAACGATAAAGGGGGACGAAAGCGAGAAACTGAGGCATGATTTATAAAAAGAAACAGAATGAAAGACAGACAGAAAGACAAGGAGGTATGATGCATAGAATGAGAGAGAGACAGAACGAGAAGAAGAGAAAGAGAGAAATTCAGTCCTGAGAGAGACAGAATGAGAGACAGACAGTTATCCAAAAAGACAGAAATAAAAAGAGTTATGATGTACAGTATAGAGACAGAGGCAAAGTAAAAGACGGAGAAAAGCATACATGATGGAATGAGAGGACGAGAGATCGAGGTGGAGAAGGAGAAGGACAGAAATTAAGACATGATGCATAGAAAGCGAGACAAAAGACAGCAAGACAATGAAAACAACATATGACGCATAGAGAGAGACAAAATGAGAGAGACAGAAGGAAAAGCATACATGATGCAATGAGAGACAGATGAGACAGACAGACAGAGAGAAAAAAAACAGCAAGGAAAGAGAGGTATGATGCATAGAGAGTGAGAAGGAGACGGAATGTCTTCGAGCTGGATTTGTGAGTGGTGCATCATCTCGTTGTCTGTAAGGCCTGCATCAGTCAATCCTTCAGCGATCACACGGACGGCGCGCTGCTCTAATGTTCCATTAGCAAACCAGGATCATGCGGGTCTCAGGGGACCATAGCAACTACTGGTTACCATGGCAACCACGAATCGATCTGGCGACATCACGTGCGTGCCAAACTTTGGTGCTGTGGGACAAAGAGACTCGTCTGAACCTAAACGTCACGGAGTGCTCTGAAGCCTGCAGACACCGTGAACGCCAAGCTGCGACGGAGCCTGCTGATGCATGTCCCTTGTGCGACGGAGACGTTCTCCTGGTAATTAAACAGCCTTCAGCTACGGACGCTTGTGGACGTACGGCTAGATGTCCGCTCACGGACACCTGGCCGAACAAACAGAAGTGTGAGTAGGTCAGTAGGTCGTGAAACAGGCCTGTGTGTGTGTGTGTGTGTGTCACAGCTCGAGCGAATTTAAATAAAAGTGAGGGTAAAGACAAACTGAGCGAGACAAACACGCTGTCCGCAGGAAAAACGAGAAGTGCTTTGCATGCTGATTTGCATAACTCAGTCGGCGAACCGGCTACTAATAACAGCAGCTGGCGTTTAAACGGCTGTATCGAACATCTTCCTCATTGTTAACAGATAAAGAACAAAAAAACTGAACAGACCTGATTATAAAAGTGAACAAGCAGATTTTAACGGCGATACCATCAACACTACTTCTGCTGCTAACTGATACAAATTTTTATGTATACCATGCTCAAAAGTATGTGCACCCCTGGCTATTTAAAAAGCACATATAAATGGTGTCGTCAGCTGTTCACAAACTTTCAGCCATATCGTGTACCTTCACTATGTTTGGACCTGGTGCAGTACAAGCATGGTAGGCCGCGGTTATACCGATCATCCTGTATACATTGTCATAGGAGACGCTGGGCATGATCCTGGTTACACTCTGGACAGGGTACACTCACACTGTGTGCAATTTGGAAACGCCAGTCACCCTAATCTTTGGACTGTGGGAGGAAAGCGGAGAACCTGGAGGAAACCCACCAAGCATGAGGAGAACATGCAAACTCCATGTACACAGGCCCAATACGGGTATAGAACCCTCGACCACCACCGCACAGCCGCATGCTGATTCATCTCATGCTAAATGATCGTATCACTGTCCGTAGTGGGCGAGGCTTTACATTTAACCTCGCTTTCTCTCTCTACGGCCTGGCTGAGTTGTCCACAAAGCAAAAAGCGCAGATGAATTATAATTTTTTATAAAAATGATCTCAAGTACATTAAATGTACTCCCGGTTATAAATGATGTCAGTTTTGTTCCATGCATGTTTTGATTTCTCACAGTGGGTTTAATGGTTACAGAATACATGTTCAGATGTACTTTATTAATCCCAAATGGAAATCTTATATTTTATATTCAACCTCTTGTGGCTGCATTTCTTGAACATACAGATATTAAACAAAAACAAACAAAAAAAGTTATCGCTGTGACATAGGGTATGTCACATAGGTCTTTTAATCCTAAAGCTGTCGTGTGACATCTTTCAAAATGTGGACCCTGGTTTGTGTTATACCCCATAATGTCCCATAAAGGAGAAATGTCTCTGAGCTCTAAGGGGTTAATGTGACATCACCGTTATATACAGTACAGATATTTAAATTCCGTTCACATGCACCTCTATGAAAATGCCTCCGTTTCTGGTTTTGTCCTGCTCTCCGAAAATGCGACGTGGAAAATCCTGCGCACTTTTATTTCCCGTAAGTATGAACGTGATGTACCCGAAATGTCACGGAATCCTCATAAGGCATCAAGCTGAGCTTTGTGGTCTCTTGCTAACATACAGTAAGAGCTGCATATTTTTTGTCTTATTAACATCAAGATAAAGGAGAGAAAAAAAACACTCCACTGCTTAAAGCTGCTATTACGTAAGTGAAAACAGTAATTATGCCGTTTTTACAACAATAAATGTAACTATAAATGGATAAGATGTAACGTAACATGTGCGAAAAGAAAATGTCACTGTGGACAAAATGCCGTGATCTAAGAGGAGGAAAAACACAGAATGGGAGTTCTTTGTATGAATAAGTTAGACAGAGAGTTCTGCCGTACAGAGAGACAAACAAACAGACAGACATGTACGTGGGCTTCAACCTGAAATCATAATAATATCACTGATTACATGAAAGATCAGCAGATTATTTATAGCTTTAACCTTTTAATTATTTCTGCAAACCTTTTTTCCCGTCAACGACACGTACTGTACTTACGCTAGTACGTAATTAAAGCTTTGTTTTATGTCACACTGGTTATTACCAAAACCAACATATTTGCTTATTGAAGGTCAATGTTCCTGCAAGTTCCCGAAACTGTAACACAATGTGTTCGCGTGTTGACAGAAGCGGTGGCGACTTTTCCTCAGATCTTATCTGTGTATTTCTGAAATAAGGCTTGGCTTTGGCGCGACTGAGACACACAGTGTCACCACACCATTTAAAGTGTCAAACGATATGAGCACGCTGACTGGGAAAAGCAGCTGAGAGCAACATGTTCTGTACTTGTGACACCTCACACACACACACACACACACTGAGGAACGCATCTGTGTGTAAGACAACACAGCGGTTTAACACGTAACACTAAAAATAACACTGAGATTGTCAGGGAGGAAATACGCCCACCTGACTTTAAATAGGCTCCGACCCGGATTTAGACGCAAACGTTGAAGATACAACATAGAAATAAAGTGCTGTGATTTTGTAACTAGTCTAGATCTCATTCTAGATGGAGTTGCTACTGTACAGTACATGCCTGATGTGACTAGCATGACGTCAGAAAGCAGAAGCACCGTTAGCGGACGTTTGGCTACGATGTACTGTACGGTATTTCCGTTGACAATTTCAGAATGTTCGAGGTGTGTGAAATGAAATAGCAGCAGGATTACCTGATTACCTACTGGATTACTTGATGTCTTTGTCACACAGACTAAAGTTCACACTGTAAACCCGAATAAGTTGGCAAAGCAAAAAATTGAGCTTACACCAAATTTTTTAAGTAATGATGTTTCCAATTTTAAGTAAACAGATCTATCAGTTTTTGAGTTTGTTGCACACATTCATATGAATCGTTCTGAAAAGTTATTCATATGAATAACTTGCATTATTGAGTCGCCTACAGTAACTCATACTATTTAATAGCAATTATCATTTTCTAGTTGTTGCAAATCAAATAAATTGTTGATCTTTCAGCAATGTGTCGCCACAGCAGACGATCCGGTCCGCACACAAGCTCGGCACAGGTTTTACACCAGACGCCCTTCCTGACTCAACCCTCCCATTGTATCTGGGCTTGGGACAGACACTTCATCCAGCTGTTGGGAATCGAACCCGGGCCTTTAACATGGCAGACAAAACACCTCCCACTGAGCCAGCAGTGCCCTATTGACCTTATGACGTCAGACACAAAATCACTAGTCTGAAAGATTTTAAGTTGGTGGAACTTTAAGATGACGGTTACAGTTACTTAAGTACTTACACTTAAAATATCAAATTTGTTCCGCTAACTTGAAAAGTGTCATTTCTACAAACTCATAAATACCAAAAAGTTCTTAATACTCATCAAGGTCTATTAATTTGAACTAATTGTAATTGTTCATGTTAACACTACTCAATGTGTTTAATTACTTTGAGCGTTAGGGTTTACAGTGTAATGTAGCATTCGCTAGCTTTTGTTCTAGTGATTATTTTCATATGCAGTATCCTGTGCTGGACTTCATAACTTATTCAAAAGAAAAACAAGTGTGTAAACATTGATAAAGAATTTAACAAGGATATTACTTGGCAGAAGTTTGATCTGTTATCATAATGCAGACAGTTACAAATATGAGATTCATAGCATTGACCAGTGCTGCAAATGAGACAATGCTGTGGAACACGCATTCAACTTCGCTTCATAAAACGAAGTACAGTGGAATCTTGGATTACTAGCATAATTCGTTCCGGACGTAGGCTCGTGTTCCAAAACGCTCGTAAACCAAATCATCATTTCCCATAAGAAATAATGAAAACTCAAATTATTAATTCCACCGCCCCAAAAAATAAATACATAAAAATAATAAATAGAATCTATAAAATCAAAATAAAACAAATTAATCTGCACTTTACCTTCAAAAAAAAGTACAAGTAAATCCTGACAGATAAGTGTTTCCGTTGGTGCGCGCAGAGGCTGTGTGTGTGTGTCTGTGCATGCGTGCGTGTGTGTTTGTGTGTGTGTGTGTGTGTAAGGGGTTGAAGAGGTGAGAGAGTGACGCTCGGTGTCAAAATAAGAGTCGCATGCGTGATACATGATACTCGACTAATACTAATGCTCAGATTTCTGATTAAAAATGTATTAAAAATCTTTGCTCGGTTTGCGGAACACTCGAAAACCATGTTACTCGCAATCCGAGGTTCCACTGTAAAGGTAACATTAACTAGTACTGACATTTCAAACTTCCTAATTAATAGCTAACTATCTATATGGTTCTGGGGTTGAATCCCAAATAGTGTTAAACGAAAAGCTAGTGTGCTATGTAGGGTGTACAATCCCTTATCCCATACACCAAGTAGTGCCCTTGCTCAGGGGTTAGAGAGGGATTTGGGCTTCAGTCTTGTGTTAGAAGATAGATAGCTTTGTAGCCTGTATTAGCACTAGTATATAACACTATAACACTGTATGAAACACTAGTGATGAGAAGTTCGAATAATTTTAGTGACTCGGTTCTTTGAATCTCGTTCATCAAAATGAACGAATCTTTTTTCGAGTCATTTAATTCATTCCGTTCTTTTGATCCGAAATAAAATAAAATGTTACATTTTCAATAAACAGACCCCCAACTAATTTTGGCTATAGTTCCAGTAATGACATATTATAATTAACAGAATGAGCCGCTCACCATCATATCTTCTAGTCTGAATCGTTTGTTCAGAACTGTTCAATTCTGATTCCTGTGTGCTGTGTGAGTCACGTGACACAAGAATGAACGATTCGGACCAAAGACTCAAAGGTAACTACTCATTTCTCTTTTCTGTATATGACCTACGGAGGTTTTGCGCATGCGCACCCAGTAGAACATGAACGAATCACTCTCCAAGACGACTCGTTCTTCTGAGTCACATTAAAGATCTGTTCAAAAAGAACGAATCGTTCATGAATGACCCATCACTATGCAACATTACAAGGTGATTCAGAAAAAATACGAAGCAATTACTAAGGAAACTAAGTGTTGCTTGGGATGACAACGTTATCACATGTTTTCATGAATGTGAGTTTTAACGCTGCCATCCGGTATGTACAGTAACATTCCTTTTGCCGTCTAAAAGCAGGTCCATGATTTCAGGTACGAAAGGTCTCCGGTGAACTCTGAAAATGGTAAATGAACACTGAGGGTTTTACTGAGCACTTCTGCTATGGTGGACGTACAAAAGATGGCCTCCCATTTATGCAGTCCAAGTAAAGCTGCACAGTCCTAGGTTCTGAACGTGAGATTTTCACAAACAAATGAATCCATGCCACATCTATATGGTTCACTATTTCTTCACTTCCTAACTCAATCTTCAGTTTGTTCCCATTTATGGTTTCATGATATTTCCATCATCTAAAACCTCTCGATACATGCATATAGAGAGAAAAACAGTTTGGAGGAAAGTAGCTATAAGGGAATGATTTCGTATGAAAGAAGTTAATTCTACTCTCTCGCTCTCTTCCGCATACATCTGATATTAACGTGTTGAATCTTCCCTGCTGCTTCCTTCCTGTCTACTCTTGCATCTGTTCTTAAAGGTGCTAATGTTCCCAGGCTCACCTTCTCATTCTCTCGTTATGTCTCTCTCCCTCTATCTCCCTCTAACTCGAGCCAACACCTCCTGGTTAGTATCTGGACGAACATCTGTCCAACCTCCACTCCTTTGTTCTTCAGGATTTCACCAGGACATTTTACACTGGTTTATGTTCTTTGTAGAAACAGATGTCTATGGCACTGTCATTGCTGTTAATAAACAGAGACCTTTCTGACAGACAGCGTGTTTGTGCGTTTGTTCGCTAGTCTCTTCTGGCGCCAGAAAAGCTTATCGAAGCACAGCGGACAGACCGAGCGACTCGCTTATTCAATTACGCAGCTTTAAAACTTTACAGTAGCAGAGGTCATTGGTCATCTAGTTAGAGCCCAGTTAGCACGCTTTCCTGATTTGCAGAAGAAACTAGTCTGAAGCTTTGCATATAAATCAGACTTATGTACATAAACACTACAGAGATACTACGTGTCACTGACAAGTCAGAGTCCGGGGAAGATATAACTGTTGTTGACAAAGTTTATATTAGTAAAGTCTTTTAGTCAAACCTGTAACTTCTAAGAAACTCCGATATTTTCGCTCCACATACATAACATTACACGCAGCTCCATTAGCTATAAAAAAGTTTCAGTGTCACTGTTTTCACCTACGATTGCAGTGAAGCGCTAATAATATCATAATTACTAAAAGTTTGAGGTCCAGCTGGGGGAGGAGTTTATACTGTACTGGATGTCAGACGTACTGAATTAAAATCGAAGAAGGGGCGATCAAAAAAACTTTCTTTGAGCTGAGGTCCGAATTTCATGTTTGTGTTAGGATTCAGGGCCCATATTCTCAAAGCTTCTTAGAATTCTCTCAGAGAGCTCCTATCTTAGCTTAAAAAGGTCCTAGCTGGGAGTCCTAGACTAAAAGTGATTTAGGAAACTTTTTAGAGCAACTCTGAGTAAAGAAAGTACAAAAATCTTAGTGAGGGGGTGTGGTCGACCCCGTTGCTAGGGATGATGCAGCAGTTCAAGGACTGTGATTGGTTGATCAAAAATAACCTCTGACCTCTGCAAAGGTTTTGAAATGAGCTCTTTGTGAAAACAGAACACATGATAATAGAACAAACAGTGAAATCTTTGTATATGAAGAAATTTTATAATCTGGACTACAGGCTACTTTATGCAAAGTTTCTAGGCTTAATGTCTTAAAGATCATTAAACAGCTAAATGTTGAGAATGTGCCGACTTTTAAAGCAGCCGATTCCCACTCAGTAGTTACTATATTTAAGTTCTCACATTTATTTACCGTACTGATTTTATTACTTGTAATCCATTTTAGATTGATGAGAGCTAAATGTCTCAGCTTTTTAATTTAATTTAATTTTTTTAATTAAACAGACAGTCTATTTAATTTCAATCCAAGAGAGATGGAAGGAAGTAAAACAACAAGAAAACCAAATTGGATAGAAAAGCAGTGTTTACTTTTA
>QMIH01000127.1:974444-1005521 GCA_003987875.1 Clarias batrachus
ACCCAAGCATATTATTCAGTTGATATCTATCTATCTATCTATCTATCTATCTATCTATCTATCTATCTATCTATCTATCTATCTATCTATCTATCTATCTATCTATCTAWTCATACAGTATATACACCAGCCTCATAATTAATTAAAAAAAAAATATATATATATATATATAGACAAAAATGTATGTTTGATTTAATATAACCTTGACATACAGTACACATCACCAACTTGGACTGAAAACCCAGCTCTTCCTGAGCAGATAACTGAGCTACACACACACACACACACACACACACACACACACACACACACACACACACACACACACACACACACAAACATTCATCTTTCATGCGCTCACCTGCGTTTCTTGTATCCATCATAAAGAGAGTAGACTGACACAAGACACAAGACTGACTTTTCTGCAGATTTGATGGTGAACTTTTTAGGATTGTGAAAAATAAAGTACTGTACTTGTATTTCTTTATATGTGGCTTATATGAATATGATAACAGTTCCAGGAACAGTTAAAACTATTAGCACACAATAGTTCTTATTAGTAATTTGTAACATTAAAGAAATGAAAAAAGAGGACAGTATGAGTTTCTGTCACAGCTGTGTATTTCTGACGCTGCATTACCACATGTAGTGATTCATGTCTAGGCATTTACGGGTCATTACAAACGTGCAGGAAAAAAGTGGCCCTGGTGCTCTGCATAATTTATACTCACGGATGAAATTGGGACGTTAAGGAGCGCATGATCTATTTATAGCAGGAGTAGTTTGGACCGAACTCACTCGAGTCATTTCTGGAATCGGAAATATATTTCGGATGTCAGAACGATGTTTAATGCTAAACTGTTAAACATCCATAGTGGCACAGTGGCAGGTGGGGCAGAGCCTAACCATTTATAATTCTATACATTTTAAATGTTGAAACACTCTTTCAATCTTGAAGGCTCTACAATTTTAAAGATTATTGAATTTGACAAATATAACAAAAACATTCCATTGATTTGCTCATTTCATCATTCTTTTTTTCATTTCACCACTTTTGCCCAGAATCATTTCAGCCATCCACAATTTACCTGAACAATTATTCACCAACATTACAGTTACCTCATTCTCCATTCACCACTCTACCAGATATCCCATTACCCATTCACTAATTTACCAATCATCCCATCCCCCATTCACCAATCTACCAGTTAACCCATTACCGATTCACCAATCTACCAGTTACCCCATCCCCCATTCACCAAACCACCAGTTACTCCATTCTCCATTCACCAATCTACCAGATACCCCATCAAACTATCACCAATCTACCAGTTACCCCATTCTTCATTCACCACTCTACCAGATATCCCATTACCCATTCACTAATTTACCAGGGTCACAGAGGGCCTGGAGTCTATCCCAGGAGACTTATAGGGCATGAGGCAGGAAACACTCTTTCAATCTTGAAGGATCTACAATTTTAAAGATTGATGAATCTGACAAATATAACAAAAAAATGTTCCATTGATTTGATCATTTCATCATTCTTTTTTTCATTTCACCACTTTTGCCCATAATCATTTCAGCCATCCACAATTTACCGGAACAATTATTCACCAACGTTACAGTTACCTCATTCTCCATTCACCACTCTACCAATTACATCATCATCCATTCACCACTCTACCAATTACATCATCATCCATTCACCACTCTACCAATTACATCATCATCCATTCACCACTCTACCAATTACATCATCATCCATTCACCACTCTACCAATTACATCATCATCCATTCACCACTCTACCAATTACATCATCATCCATTCACCACTCTACCAATTACATCATCATCCATTCACCACTCTACCAATTACCCCATCCCCTGTTCTCCACTCTACCAGAAACAGCATTCTCCATTCACCAATCTACCAGTTATCCCATTACCCATTCACTAATTTACCAATCATCCCATCCCCCATTCACCAATCTACCAGTTAACCCATTACCGATTCACCAATCTATTGGTTACCTCATCCCCCATTCACCAATCCACCAGTTACTCCATTCTCCATTCACCAATCTACCAGATACCCCATCAAACTATCACCAATCTAGAAGTTACCCCATTCTTCATTCACCAATCTACCAGTTACCCGATTCTTCATTCACCACTCTACCAGATATCCCATTACCCATTGACTAATTTACCAATCATCCCATCCCCCCATTCACCAATCCACCAGTTACCCCATTCTCCATTCACCAATCTACCAGATACCCCATCAAACTATCACCAATCTGTTATAAGATGGGGCAGAACCTAACCATTTATAATTTTCACTCACTCACTCACTCACTCACTCACTCACTCACTCATCATCGTCATCTATACCGCTTTATTCTGTATTCGGGGTCAAGGAGTGCCTGGAGCCTATCCCAGGAGACTTATAGGGCATAAGGCAGGATACACCCTGGACAGGGTGCCAATCCATCACATTTACACACACTCACACTACGGGTAATTTGGGAACGCCAATCAGCCTAATCTGCATGTCTTTGGACTGTGGGAAGAAAACCAGAATACCCGAAGGAAACCCACCAAGCACGAGGAAAACATGCATACTCCATGCACACAGAGACGGGAATCGAGCCTGGCCGGGAATCGACCCCGGACCCTGGAGGTGCAAGGTGACAGTGCTAACCACTCCACCACCGTGCCACCCATTTAGAATTCTATACATTTTAAATGACGCTGAAACACGCTTTCAATCTTGAAGGATCTACAATTTTAAAGATTGATGAATCTGACAAATATAACAAAAATGTTTCCATTGATTTGCTGATTTCTGAACATTGTGCGCCAGCATACTCGCCGCCCAATTAAACCCATCAGAGTTATTACTGCATGTAATGGTTAAATATGGGCTCGACAACAAGCACTAACAGAGACCCTACTGCAGCAATAATCACGCTGCCCATGCTTTAACTATAGACGTAATGTTTAACACTGTACAACACTGTACACACACTAGGTTTAGGATTCAACAGCATTGAATGAGCTGAGGTTTGCTGGGTTGATTGATTTTTCCACTGGCAGGATGACAAACTGACTGCTGTGTGCCTTCAATTGAGAGAGTCACAAATACATCCTCTTTCATTCATTCTTCTTTCTCTGTTACTCTATTTCAGCCATAACACAAAAAGCTGGAACAAAGCACAAAACCGTACAAATCATGAACTAACATACCAGCAATAAGAGCACAGATGCTTCACAGTGGCCTCGTTCCCCAACACTCTGCCTGACCCAAGCAAATTTAATTTAGCGGCTATAAAATATTGACCCGTATACTCTCAACCCAATATGTACAGATCGCACTGGCAGGCCTGGCAGGATGGGTCTGAGGTCATTAGTGTGAACATAAACAAACACACACACACACACACACACACACACACACATATACACACACACACACATGCACGTTCAATACTGACTGCATCCATGTGCATTGCTGTTTATAGGGCACTGGCTGTTAGTGATGACGTTTGAGTTACTGGGAGATAATGTTGTTGTTGACCTTTCCAGCACTCGTTTTCACAGAGGCCAAGCTTGCCACCATTTTGACCTCATTATTCATTCATACGATCCACCAACTGGGGTCTGTTTTCTTCTTTAATCGTTCTAATCCACCAATTAATAGCCATTCACTAAATCCATCTACCCCATTGTCCATTCATATAATCCACCAATTCCTTTTTACTTCCCCAGTGCGGCACGGTGATGTAGTGGTTAGCACTGTTGACTTGCATCTCCAGGGTCTAGGTTCGATTCCCGGCTCTGTGTGCGTGGACTTGCGTGTTTAGTGAGTATCCTCCGCATACTCCAGTTTCCTCCCACAGTCCAAAGACATGCAGATTAGGCTAATTGGCGTTCCTAAATTGCCCATAGTCTGTGAATGTGTGTGTGCCCTGTGATGGATTATACGCCGCCTTGTGCCCTAAGTCTCCTGGGATAGGCTCCAGGCCCCTCGCAACCCTGAATACAGTCTAAAGTGGTATAGATGATGACTGAGTGAGTAATCAACACAGATTTACAGTTACATTTGACCAATTATCCATTCACCAATCTACCAGTTATCCTATAATTCGTTTACTAATCCAAAGGCTACCTAATCATCCATTTGCCAATCCACCAGTTATCTATTATCCTTTCATCAACCTGCCAGTTCCCTTATCATCCATTCACAAATCTACCAGTGACCCATATCCTGAATCCACATATTCACCAATCCTCGAATTACTCTAACATCCATTTACCAGTTACACCATCCTCCATTCACCAATTATCAGCCAATTATCCAATCAGCCAATTAATACATCATCTATTTCCTAATTACCCTACTATCTAGTCACCAATACACCAAATCAGCCCTTTATATTACTTTATAATACCAATATATTAATTACCCAAGCAAACATTCACCTGAACATTAATTAACCTATGATTTATTCACCAATCCCCCAGTCACCTAACATCTGTTCACCAATCAGCCATTCATCATCCATCAGATTTTAATTTACTCCACGACTCGTTCAATCCATTGCACGTTTACCAAATCACAAGTCACATTTACAAGTCCTAATCTTAAAATATCATATCACCATACAGTACATATCAAGTACTTTGGATTGTTATCCAAATATAAAGAAAACGTTATAAATATAAATATGTAGAAGGAGGAGGTGTGGTTTAGCGAGGGCCTGCATTGGGATCAAGGTGTTTGGGGACGAACTAGAGGGGTAATGACTAAGATGGCACACCTGAGCTCTGCTGGGCCATGGATATTTATGAACTCTCTCTCCCTCTTCCCCTTTCACTCTTCTCCATCTTGCTCTCTTTGCTGTAGAAGCCAACCCAAGACCACAAAGCCAAGCAGACTGAAGTGGCGAAGCTTGAAAGCTATAACGTTATTTGTTTTGCAAATAACTGTCTGAGTTTCCACGAGCATGTGCACTGCTGTGTTCACTGAAGGGTACTGAAGGGTGCCGATCAATCGCAAACCACAATGCGCACACCACACATTCATACACTACAGGCAAAGTCCACGGAGGAAACCCACGAGGAGAACATTCAAACTTCATGCACACTGACCCGAGGCTGGAATTGAACCCAGACCCTAAGGTTCCAAGGCGACAATCCTACATGTGTGTGTGTGTGTTACCTGGGTGACCTGGGTGACCTTCTCGGAAACGTTCTGCGTGCGGTCCTTAATCTTGCTAGGGGCAATAATCTCGATCTCAGTTGGAGAGGGCGGTCTGACCCGCTCTGCCCCGAACGACAGCGTGACCTGGGGGATCCGTCCAATGGCGCGATGCCGCATCAGATCCGAATCCGACGTGGAGTTCACGTTATTGGGCTTCAAGGCGTCTGTGGGTGAATATCAAATCAGAAATGTTGCCTCGTAGATCTCATACAGCGTACAGTACATCATATACAGCAATTTCATGCATCTGAAGCTACATAACTATTATTATAAATATGCAATTTACTATTCAAACTAGAATGAAGTGATGACAATATAACACCAACAAGATAAATAACGTTAGTATATGCTTGCCTGAGATACCGCAGGTACTGTCAGTACTTTTATAACCCTGACTATAACGGCAAACCTCAATGATATTATGCACAACTTGTATCATAAAAACTTCAAGTACTGCAATCTTTTTTTTTTTTTTGCAATTTTACCCACCCATACTTCTGACACACTTAACAGACCTACTGCTTTTTGTTTCTCTGGAAACAGTGCCGTTCTGTCTACTTCTACATTTAGCATAGCACATAGCGCCCAAGCAAAAGCATATGGTATGCAGATAAATATTTAAATCATATGAGAATTCATATGAGACATACGCTTCAATATATTGACAGATGTGCCAATTTAAACCCACTGCCCTTCTCGTATTACACATGCTCACACTTAAACATACTGTACACACACAAACACACACACACAGTCTTCAGCAGCCTCGATTACGAAGTCCACGAGTAATCATTGGCATACAAAGGTCCTGATTGCATCACCTGCCCAGAGTTCAGTAAGCCACGCTCCTTACTGTTCCTTATTGTTCCTTATGGAGCAGTTCCCTCACATCGCAACACATGACTAACCTACACTATGGATAGTCACTCAAAATGCAAAACCATAAGTGATTGCGCTGCATGTTGCACATGCAGAAAAATAATTCCCACTTCTCTGTGGTAATGAGATTTCCGTTGTTCTCTGTGATGTAGCGACGATCAGACGGCATCTGAGCTGGTGATAAACCCCTAATCAGCCTTAATGAACGCCTTTCATCCCAGACTGCTTTGTAGAGCTGCAGGAGTCTGGGAGGTCAACGCTGTATCACGGTTCTCCCTGATCACCCTGCCTTCGGGGTATTGTCGGAAATACTGTACTGTAGTTATGACATGAAAGCGTTGGGGTTTTTTCTGAGAGATCTTTGTTACTACTCATAAGGTCATGTTCCTTTAGAAAACAGTCTGTATAATCTGTCCTTCTAAAATTGTGCTGCGCCATTGGGTTGGGTTCGAGAAAGGCATAATATAAATCTTATTCTGTAAAGTTATTGGTAATACTCACTCACTCACTCACTCATCATCTATATCGCTTAATCCTGTATTCAGGGCCGCGGGAGGCCTGGAGCCTATCCCAGGAGACTTAGGGCGCAAGACGGGGTACACCCTAGACAGGGTGCCAATCCATCGTAGGACACACACATACACACACTCACACACTAATTCACACACACACTACGGCCAATTTGGGAATGCCAAATAACCTAATCTGCATGTCTTTGGACTGTGGGAGGAAACCGGAGGACCCGGAGGAAACCCACCAAGCATGGAGGACCCGGAGGAAACTCCATGCACACAGAGACCGGAATCGAACCTGGAGGTGCAAGGTGACAGTGCTAACCACTGCACCACCATGCCGCCTTTATTGGTAATAATAATCCTAAAATTGAAAACTTTAGTTTTAGTAATTCTGGTAAAAAGAAAAAATTGGCAAATGTTACTGATGGTAATAGATCAAGGAGCGTTGCTGCCGCATGGCTCCAGGGCCCCTAGTTCGATCCTAAATTCATTTCTCCACATCCATGCCTCTATATATAGTCTATATATCTATTCATCCATCTAGGAACCTCTGTAGTCGAACTAGGCACCGTCTAGACCAGGGGTAGGTAATTCAGTCCTAGAGAGCAGCAATCCTGCAGATTTCAGATTTTCCAACTCTGCATTAAAAAAAAAAAAACTAACTTGCCTGTAGCCTTAGTTCTGTTGGCTAATCCTGGAGATCTTGATTCGCTTGCTTAGATGCGTTTGATTAGGGTTGGATCTGGAACCTCTCTAGGACTGAACTTGCCTATCCCTGGTCTAGGCCAATGGACATTTACATTTATTCACATGTTAACAACTGTGGTAGGACCCCAACGGGCAATTAGCCTAACCTGCACGTCTTTGAACTGTGAGAGGAAACTAAAGTGCAAGGGGAATATGTAAACTCCACCCACCCAGATCCCAAGGTGGGAATCGAATCCAGACCCTTGAGGTGCAAGACTACAGAGCGAACCATAAAACTACTGTGCCACCTCTACATACAGTATACCAGGGACTCCTGATTCCCTCAATGTATGAAAGTGTGTGGGTGAACTGCCATTCTGTCGCATCCCTTGTGTATTCCTGCCCCAAATCCACTAGGTAGTCTCTGAATCCATTCTAAGTGAGACGAGTGAATCAACTACTACCAGCTCCTTGCCTTGCCAACGTAATTTTCTTTTGGGGCTAGTCCATGTGCAGGACATGCCAGTGTGAACTCTGGTCCTGGTGAACTCTGGTGTTTCCTTACTCCAACACAGACAGCATTTCAGTTTCGTCCTGATCTGATCAGGCACAGCAAGCCTGTGAATAACACAAACCAAAGCTGCATATATAACAGCACATAAAAAAGTACAACGGACCGCTGCATTGGTCCCTGATGGCGTCGATGTCGTGCAGTGATGAGGCGCGCCGCAGGCTGTGCACGCTCTCCCTGGAGTGTGTACGCGAGTGTGTGTGGGGGACCTGGGAAACACCGGGCTCCAGGGTGGCGGATGGCAAGGTGAACGAGTGCTCCTGATGGATCAGAGCTTGCGTTTCACACTGCAAGGAGCTCTCTTGACATGGCATAGGGAAACTCTTCAGCGGCACATCCTTATCAGGAGGCTAGAGAGGAGACAGAGAGAGACAAAGAGACAGAAAGAGATTAACTGATTGATTGATTGAGTTCATTAATAAAGTTTGTAATATGTGACTATATAATAGAGTTATAAAAGAACTGCGTGTGTACCTGTAGATAGTCCACAACGACTCCTTCAAACTGATCTTTGGGATAAGCAGGTTGCCGTGTGACTCGTAAAGACGGCATTCTCAGCCTCAGCTTACGTTTCTGAGCTGCACAATAGACACAGCACAAGATGCCAGGTTTAACTTGCCCAGAAGCTCACTCACTCACTCACCATCTATACCGCTTAATCCTGTATTCAGGGTCACGGGGGGCCTGGAGCCTATCCCAGGAGACTTAGGGCACATGGCAGGGTACACCCTGGACAGGGTGCCAATCCATCACAGGGCACACACACACATACACATACACTCACTCATTCACACACTACGGGTAATTTTGGGAACGCCAATTAGCCTAACCTATATGTCTTTGGACTGTGGGAGGAAACCGGAGTACCCGGAGGAAAGCCACCAAGCACGAGGAGAACATGCAAACTCCATGCACACAGAGACGGGAATCGAGCCTAGCCGGGGATCGATCCCGGACCCTGGTGGTGCAAGGCGACAGTGCTAACCACTACACCACCGTGCCTCCTGCCCAGAAGCTAATTTTTTAAATCGTCTTTCTAAAAATTCTCTGAGCATAATATTATTATTAATCTATTATTATTAATCTATTATTTATTAATCTTTTAATAAAGACCTTTAAATAGAACAATCTGGTTGTCCAGATTGTCCAGAAGAGAAAGGAGGTTTAAGATGTTGCTCAAATCATTCTTTTATCATTTAACATCAATCATTAAAAAAAAGAATTCCTACAGTCGTCTTAATCAGTTCCTTTATCAGGAATCTGTTTCACTTTTGTTCTTAGTTGATAACTGGTTTATGTTTGTGACCTACATAAACTGGTTATGCCTGCTTTTGATTATATTCCTTTAGTCATGCAGTCAGTCAGGACAGCTTGTTTTCTTAAGGCCGCACTACGATAACTCGATAAGACGAACCCAGTTCTGTTTCCCAAACACCATCACAGAGTCGCTCTACATGACCAGGTACTTTTGGTTTTGCATATACACGCCTATCAGACATGAAAACACAAAACATGTAGGTTCTTGTGTCACCGGGGAATCTCTGGCCCCTCAGGCCATGACTCAACAACACCTCTGAGATGTGTTGTGGTATCTGTCACTGGGACATTTTTGTCAATTGATGGTGGTGTTAGTTTTGTGGCTGATGGGTGTATAATTATGTGTGGGTTCAGGTTCAAAGTCTCAACAAATTCACACTCACTCACGCACTCATCGCCTATACCGCTTCATCCAATGTCCAGGGTCGTGGGGGGCCTGGGACCTATCCCAGGAAACTTAGGGCATGAGGTGGGGTCCATCCTGGACAGGGTGCCAATGCATTGCAGGGTACATACACATTCTTACTCACGCAGTATGTAAACCCACCAATCACAGGGAGAACCAGCAAACTCCATGGATACAGACCCCATGGAGGGAACTGAACCCGGAACATGGAGGTGCAAGGTAACGAGGCTTACCAACCCTCAGCCAATTCACTTTCCCAAACACTCAAAGTCTATAACGCTTCCTGTACAGGATCGCGAGGGGCCTGGAGTCTATCCCAGGAGACTTAGGGAACAAGGCGGGGTTCACCGTGGACAGGGTGCCAATCCATTGCAGGGCACACTCATTCATATAGTATGGGAAATACAGACCCCTTGGAGGGAATTGAACCAGGATACAGCGCTCCTGGAGGGGATAGAATTAAGTGGCAGCATGACGGTGCTTTGACCCGAACCTGCAACCTTCCAATCAGTAATCCAGACCCTTACCAGCCACCAGTTTTCAGGCTGGGCGTAGAGTGATACAGCATCCCTGGAGCAGACAGAGCAGCGGCAGCCTGGTAGAACTAGGGTTTGAACCGCCCAGCTCCCAATCAGTAACACGGAGCCTTACACCACTGAGCTACCACTACTCATGGAGCACACGTTTTTAATGCGACTTAAACCCCTGGTCCACTGGTTTCCACAGAGACAAATGAGAACCCATTTACAAAGCAAATTTCACACCTCACTCTATCACACACTTTTTGAGCCTCTACTACAGCTCGATTAAACCTACCCCCTCCAATCATGACACAACGAAGACAGGATTAGACTAGACAAGACTGCAGGATGCCTTCAGGACTACGATGTCTGTAAAAAAAACCCGCCATAAACAATGCTAACACTCCATCCGTTCTCGTAAAGTCCTCATACGGATCATTTTGAAGGTGCAATAAAAACGAAGCCTAGTCTGTATGATTGCTTACTTTGTTTAGTCACATTTTATTGATTTCCATCCACTGTATGCTGAGAAACATTCTGATTGTAAACCAGACACTGAGCGGATGCGGATATCGACGTGCCAGCTTGTGAACTACGGCAGGTTTAGCGCAGGTGCATTATTATTATTAATATGGCAAAATCGACAGGCAATAGATCATGCTTTAAATGATCCATATTCTTCCGGTCATTTCCATCAACTGCTATAAACACTTTCATCAGAATTTGTCATTTATTCCATTAGCACTGAACAGGTGAAGTTTTCCTTTTAGTCTTTTACGTAATGCTAGTTGTCGCTTCTACTGTATATCGGTATACTTTTTGTTATTTCGTCTAATTGCGCAGACATTCCTCGAGTGCTGCGTTCACACACGTATAGGTGTGTGTGTGTGTGTGTGTGTGTGTGTGTGTCTGCATATGGTGCACTGCTTTAAAGATGTAAATCTCATTAAAATAGTAGTTAAATCATTAGTGAAATTAAAATCGTTCATGGTGGTCAAAGAGGAAACAACATTCTTGTCAAACAAAAAATTTTAAAAAATAAACAGAAAAACTACAAATTTAACTTTATTTGGTGTTAACAGAGGCTTTTAATCATGAGCACATTAGATTTATTTTGAGAGCCAGACTGATATCATCTCTCTCTCTCTAAAATCGCTATGGCAACGTCAGTTTTTGATCCTGTCAGACTTCAAACTATTTTCAGAATTCTTCAACTGTAGTTAATCTTTCAGTGCCATTTTATGACGCTTAATTAATGACACTTACTAAAAAATTATACCCATTCCCGCAGATACCCTAACCCTAACCCTAACCCATTCTTGACCCGCAGATACTGATTCAAAAAAGTTGGTTAAGATGCAGACGGAGATTTAAACCTCAATACATGCATAAAGTCATGCATAAACATGCACACACACCTTTTTTCAAATATTTCCTGGAGTTAAACATAACCTGATGTAATCCATGCACTACAATTCATATCCTTATTTTGTGAGAAATTTGCCACACACACACACACACACACACACACACACACACACACAAACTTAACCTGAAATACTGAAGCACTTATATCCGGGATGTTAAACGGCTTACTCATGATAGAATAAACAAAACACACACACACACACACACACACACACCTGAGCGTATCCAGCCCTGGGTGACTCGCTGCCTGAAGCCCATTTTTGACCCAGGATCAAGCAGTTCCTCGAAGTTCAGGATGAACATGATGACGACGCCTTCTTCGTTCTTCACCGGAATCACGTCTATCAAACATGGCCGACATGTCCCTGAGAGAGAGAGAGAGAGAGAGAGAGAGAGCGAGAGAGTGATAGAGAGTGATTAGTAAGCCATTGGCTTTGATGCACAGCTCTGACAGGCGCTACATCTCATCCAGAGATGAGAGGCTCATGATCTCATCTCATCAGAACCTCCACATAATCTAATAAAAAAGAAAATCTCAAAATAAGTAAAAAAAAAAAAAAAAGTTTTTCAGAGATGTATAATTGATGATACGGTTCCTGATGTTTTCTGTTTGAAAAGGAGAAGTTTATTTAACAGGTATGGAAGGGCTCTCCGGTGTCACTGCTATAAACAGGCCTCGGGAGGACAGAGGAACTTTACACTTTCCAGGGTCTCCATAACATGACACGTTAAGAGCAGCGAGAGAAATAAACCTGGAGCTGGAGAAATGGATGTTTACAGCCTCTGTAGTATAAGTAACGTCTGACTTACCTCTAAGACGTTGCGTAACATGAAGTGTAAATAAACCTGATTTAAAGTATTTAAATGTGATGCTCTTTAATAAATGAAAAATGGCCATGTGGACGAGGAAAGCAATAAAACACTTACAGCATTACATATCATTCCTTACATAACGTCCTCTACGGCTTAGTGGTTAGCACAGCCGCCTCGCACCTTCAGTGTTTGGGAACGCTTCCCGCTTCGGATCTGTGTGTGCAGAGTTTGCTTGTTTGTTTGTTTTTTCGTCCGGGGACTCCGGTTTCCTCCCAAAGACATGCAGATTTGGCTAATCGATGTTCCTAAATTGCCTGTAATGTGTGACTTTGTTGACTTGTTGGCCGGAGGTTGTAAAAATGGCTAATACGGTTGTACAAATGGGAATAAATACAATGGTCACCATTGGCCTCCATAGTCCCTAGTTGGACTTCAGAGGTTTCGAGATGGATGGATGGATGGATGGATGGATGGATGGATGGATGGATGGATGGATGGATGGATGGATGGAACATAATCCAATACACTTTTTGTCAAGTTGAGAACGGATTCCTTGTCAGCTATCCGTTCCGTGTATCAAACAGACTGGCGTTGGTACACAGCCGGGAAACGAACAAAGTGGCGCAAGCCGCTCAACACAACCCTATTCCAGGAGACCTTTGTGTTCCATGATGTTTTCTTTAAACATTGGGGCAGTGGTGTCTCAGAGGGCTAAGGCGCTGAGTTACTGATCAGAAGGTTGGCCGTTCGATTCCCAGCTCAGCCAGGTTGCCATTGTTGGGCCCTTGAGTGAGGACCTTTAAACCCTATCTGCTCCAGAGGCGCTGTACCATGGCTGACCCTGTGCTTTGACCCCAGTTACGTTGGGATATGCGAATTCCACTGTGCTGTAATGTATATGTGACAAATGATGGCTTTACTTTACTAAATATTATTCAGCAAGTTCGCACGGTGGTTTAGTGGTTAGCACTGTTGCTTTGCACCTCCAGGGTCCGGGTTCGATTCCTGTCTCGGGTCTGTGTGTGTGGAGTTTGCATGTTCTCCCCGCGCTTGGTGGGTTTCCTCAGGGTGCTCCAGTTTCCTCCAATGCTACAAAGACATGCAGATTAGGCTAATTCGTGTTCCCAAATTGCTCATAATGTGTAAATTAAGGTGTACCCCGCCTCGTGTCCTAAGTCTCCTGGGATAATCTCCAGCCCCCTGCCACCCTGTATATAAGATAAAGCGGTATAGACGATGCGTGAGCGAGTGATTCAGGTAGCTCAGTTGTTACTGTCATTGCCTTTGCAACATGGTGTGGTTTTATTCAACAATCTTTCTCCTGTACTACAGACTCCTCCTTTAGTGTGGCGTCTATCTCGGATAAATATTTAAACCACAGAAAGCTGCAAACGTGTGAGCATGCTCAGAAACGTCACCACAGCGCGGAACAGACAGACAAATAAAACGCTAGCACTTAGCCAGTTAGCACACCGGTCACAACGTGAGAAGTTTCGTGCCGCGTCCTGTATCGTGGGCCGGCCTCGTGAGCCAGACGTCTAGCTTTCCTCTAGAGAGTCTGGGACTTCTCATAGGAACAGTCTGTTTGACATTGCGAGCGGCCCGCCACGCTTCCTCGCCACTGTTTCAAACAAAACTCTAATAACTTTTAAAGACGTGACGCAGTGGCAGCGAGGTTTCTTTAATCCGCTCGTCCTGCTCTGAGAACCTTGCTGCGTTTCAGTGGTTTGGATTTTTGGCGAAAAACGCTGTTTGGAAAGAGGGGAAGAAACCTGAAGCTTGTGGCTGGAAAAGTGTGAAGAAATAATAATAATAATATGACAATATCAGGGTCTGTTCATATTTCTGTTCTGGAATAAAGAAAAAACACAACTGACACTTTTTTGCTTGTTTTTCTTCTGCTTTTTTTGATTTTCTAAAAAAAAAAAAAATTTTCAAAAATCAGTCAAACACGCTTTGGTGTGAAAAGGTACTAAAGCGTGAGATGTGACCTGCACAGACATATATATATATATGGAACATTTCTTCTACTTTCCATGAAAAAGAGCATAACCTGTCACATTTTCACGAGAAACCTGGTTTAACTCAGTGGGAGGAATGTACGCTGAGTCTGAGACCGCGCGAGAGACTGAGATGGAAAAAAGAAGCAGCGATGTGACAGAGAGAGAGAGAGACAAATGGATCGAAAAAGGAAGAATGGCGGGGGGGCGGGGGTGGACTGTTTTGGGGATAAAAAGTGAGGAAAATAGAAAGATGGACAGATTATTGCTAAAAATATAAAACTGGAAGTGTATGAGAGGAGGATGGAGATCAAAGAGGGAGGAGGCAATTGAGGAGAAACGAGTGGCAGTGAAAGGGAGGAAAAAAACAGATGCAACAGCGTGATTAGCCTCTCACCCCACAAACACACACACACACACACACACACACACACACACACGCACACACACACCACACACACTTCAATCGGTCACCGAGTACTCTAAATTTAGATCCCATCTGTACACTCTACACACACACACACACACACACACACACACACACACACACACAAGCAGGTTGTCAGTTCTGACTCTACCCATTTAAGTGAAAACCTGACCAAAACACAACTGTATGTGTGTGTGTGTTTGTGTGTGTGTGTGTGCCAAGAAAGCAAAAACTGTCCTGTCAATCAGAGTCACACCAGGCATCGCTGTGACACTGCCGTGACCGTTTGAACGGACGTGGCGTATAATAAACAGCATCCATAGTTCTAGTTTCCCCGCTCCGTCCTCGTTCCCTCCGCGTACCTTCTTTGGAGTAGTACAGGATCTCCACCTTGCGCTCCTCGGAGCCGAGCAGGGCCTGTGCCAGCTGAGCCAGCGCGCTCTTCATGGTGCCCGGTCCTGCCAGGAAGTGACACGTGCACGGCTGCTGCATGATCTCGGCCCGCGAGAAGCCGAACATCTGGCAGAAACCCTCGTTGCAGTAGATGATGCCGCAGTTCTTCATCTGGGCGTTGGCGATCAGGAACTTGCGGTCTGAGAGGAAGACAGAGGAAAAAGAGTTCATAACAATAACAATAATAATAATAATAATAATAATAATATCACAGCAAACCTTACATAAGCTTATTAACGATAATATTTAAGGTATATCATCAGTCAGCAGATGGTTGTATGATTCTTTTTTCCCTCTTGATTGATTGATTGATTGATTGATTACTGTTTTGGGATTTCTTTTGTCATGTGTTTATCCACACAATTTTAAAGAAGTTAATTGACGATTTTAAGATCCTCAACCGTACAGAATGTGATTTCTGTGTATTAATAAGTTAGACAGAGAGTTCTGCCGTACAGAGAGACGCACAGACATGAAATAATAATAATATCACTGATTACAGTAAAGATCAGCGGATTACAGCACGTACGACTTATTTTAGATTTGACTCTAGACTTTGAGAAACGCTTCGGTCCTCACATTAAAATGAACTATAAACCAGGAATAAAAATAAATCTAACAGGAACGTGCGGGCCAACGAAATCTATTCCGGTAAAAGGTGCGTTACTGTAGGTCATGTGTGTGTGTGTGTGTGTGTGTGTGTGTGTGTGTGTGTGTGTGTGTGTGTGAGTGTGTGTGTGTGTGGAGGTTTGAATCTGACTAATTGCAGTTAAACACACTGAGAGCGAGTGAACAGTTCCAAATAATCTCTGATGAAATAAAAGCATGGTCGGCTTTGACAAGAACAAAAAACGCCTGCCGGTGTCAAGAGCACGTCCCTGAGGAAGCGCACGGAGATGTATTGAAGAGACATGAAGAAAAAGACGAAGAAAGGAGAAGGGATGAGGGAGAAAAGATGAAGACATCTGAGAATGAGACAAGGAGACGAGAGGGTGGCTAAAATGGACCAAAAGTAAGACATAAGTCCATTTTGAGTGCAGGGTCACAGGAGGGTACACCCTGAATCCATCACAGAACACACACACACTCCAGGCGATTCGTGAACGCCAGATCCATGCACACCTACATGTCTTTGGACTGTGGGAGGAAACCAGAGAACCTGCAGGAAACCCACCAAATATGGGGAGAACACGCAAACAGGTGGGAATCGAACCCAGACCCTGGTGGTGCTAACCACAGTGCTAACCGCTACACCACCACGCTGCCGTATATACAGTATGTTATAATGAACAAACTAATTTAGGAAAAACAAAGACAGTATAATTCTCAGAGGACAAGGTGAGAGCAATGGGGCGTGGCCTAATATTCAAACGAGACGTGCTTAATTGCAAAAATGAGAAATAGGAAGAAGTGAGACTGAAACCGCTAGTTCATGTCATTGTGATTTCTGCTTAAATCTGCTTGTATTATTTCCTCTTGCGACTCTGTTCACCTGTGCTGTGCTTACTTATACTTACTCAAATTGAAACATAATTAAATTTATTTAAATTATGTTTTTATTGTTTATAGCGAAGTATTGCCAATTATTGCCACGTATTGCTCAATGTTAGCCGCGACCCACTCTGTACCAAAAGTGAAGCTGTATCAAAAATAAATAAATAAATAAATAAAGAGAAAATTTCATTTTGGTTTGACTTCCGAGGGTCGGTTAAGTAAATCCAGGACTAAATCTTCCCCTAACTTTTTTCTTTTTTTTTTTATTCATTTATAAGGCAGTGTCTGTGAATATACAGAACAGTGTGTGTGTGTGTGTGTGTGTGTGTGTGTGTGTGCGTGTGTGTGTGTGTGTTGTCTGTTGTTTAAACATACGAAACAGTACAATTAAGGCTGTAGGAGTCGAGAGCATTCTTGGTCGTGAGACCTCTTCCAACTAAAGTATTGACCCTGGCAGTTGTCCTTGGTCTTATCTCAGTGGTGGAGATCGGTCTTGCTAAATATGGTTCGAGCCTCAGCTGTGGGTTTGAGCAAATATTTTTTCGTTTTTGTCTTTTAATTTTTTTTTATCCACCAAAATGACGCTCCTTGACGCAGATTAAGCTAAGTAGCTACCGGGAAGAAAAAAAGAAAGAAAGAAAGAAAGAAAAAGACATTTTTAATGGTGCTTAGGGGGATGAGGAATTTTGAGAATCCATCTCAGCTGCTCCTGATCCTGGAGCTGATCCGGGTCTTGAGTATAGCGCTAGTTCACAGGGAATCATCCCTGATAAAGTTCAACCCAGGTATAGACACCCCGGAGCGCTCCGTCGTCATCTGTATACTCGTAACCCCACCGTGTTTCCGTCCAGCTTCAGTGATTGTGGAAGCTACAGTACAGACCAAAAGTTTGGACACACCTTCTCACCCAAAGAGTTTGAATTTGTACTATGGCAAAAAAAAAAGCAGCTAAGTGAAGAAGAAAAACGAGCGACCATCATTACTTTAAGAAATGAAAATCAGTCAGTCCGAAAAATTGGGAAAACTTTGAAAGTGTCCCCAAGTGCAGTCACAAAAACCATCAAGCGCTACAAAGAAACTGTCTGACATGCGGACCGCCCCAGGAAAGGAAGACCAAGAGTCACCTCTGCTGCGGAGGAGAAGTTCATCCGAGTCACCAGCCTCAGAAATCGCAGGTTAACAGCAGCTCAGATCAGAGAGCAGGTCAATGGCACACAGAGTTCTAGCAGCAGACACATCTCTAGAACAACTGTTAAGAGGAGACTGTGTGAATCAGGCCTTCATGCTAGAATATCTGCTAGGAAACCACTGCTAAGGACAGGCAACAAGCAGAAGAGACGCGTTTGAGCTAAAGAACACAAGAAAGAAAACTCGCTGAATGAGAAGGGGTGTCCAAACTTTTGCTCTGTACTGTATTTCCTGCCATGGCACACAGCAGGCCTGCTACTGCAAACTCAAGCACACAACCCCTGCATCCCTCAGCCCGTCCCTCCTTCTGCCCGGAGCGTGACATCTCATGCAGCGTGCGAGGATCTGCGCTCGACGGTTTTTCCTCCTGGCGCGTCACGGAGAACCCGACCACGCTGTCACCTTCTGTTTCTCCCCCTTTTCTCTCATGTTTCTTCTTCTTTTGTTCCTGCGTTGTTCCCCGACCTTTCAGACAGGCTCGGTGTTAATTGGTTTTTGGTGAGGAGAACTTCACGTCTATGCTCGTTATCACACTTTAATAATGCTTCTGCGGAACGTAACGCGCTTGGCGGTTGCCTAGCAGCAAACAAAGCGCACTTACGGGTTGGAACCGAGGGACGGAAGCTCACACATCCTGCCTTACATCCTGTGTGCGGTATAATGCTGAGTAAATTACACACGAGGAGGTTTCCTCGTTATTTCTAAAGCCCTGATGCGATGAAGCTTAATAACCCCTGTGTGCACGAAGGCTATACACCCCAGAGTAACTGAACTGGACGTAAGTGTTGATTAGGTTTCTGTAAAAGCAGATGTGGCGGTAGTGTCAAGACGAGTGAGAGATTTATTTGAGTTTATCGTTTCTATAGTAACTCGTTCACATGGATGAGCATGATGAAAGCTCTGCATAATCTAGGTTTAGAGCATTCAAGGTGTCAAATACAGTATGTTTCAGTCTTTTGTGTAAATTAAATTGAAGAAAGTTTTATTTGTGCCCCACTTTGTTATAGAACCATCATTGTTACGAAGCAACTTTACTGAATCAAAAGAAAATTATGGAAATGGACATGAAATTTGTGAGAAAATATGTATGGACCAAAATGATCAGAGTGTCCCTGACGAGCAAGCCGAGTGCGATGGTGGCAACAAAAACAAAACAAAAAAAAAACCCTGAGATGACCAAAGGAAGGAACCTTAAAAGAATCCAGACTTAGAAAGGAACCGTGGCATTTCTGTAATGTTTATGGAAGGAGTCTCCAGTGTCAGTGCTTTGTACACTTGCACGTTAGAGGAACTCGGCTGGCCACATTCCCCCGTACAGTCCTGACCTCGCTCCAAGCCATTTCCACATGTTTGGGCCACTAAAGGAGTTCCTGGGAGGCCGGCGATTCAGACGTGAGCGAAGCAGGTGATCCAATCATGGCTTCGTCTTTCTGAGCGAACTTTCTACCTTGATGGTGTCGAAACGTTAGTGAAAAACTGGGAGAAGTGCATTAGTGTAGCAGAGGATTATATGGAGAAATAAAGGGAGTTTTAAGTCTCAGAACGGTGCTCTATCTTTCAGTGCAATCAAAAGTCCCAGTTTGACTTGAGCACCCTTCGTATCAGAGGGGTGTCGAAAGCACTTTATTTCAACTGTAAGTATCTCAAAAAACAAGTACAAAAAAAACAAACATGTTAAATGGTGTTAGTTTGTTGATTTGGCCCTGACTGGACATTCTGCAGCGAGTCTGTTCTGAGCTGCTCCGGGTAAGTGTGAGCGCACGCGAGGTATCGATTGAGCTTCACACCATCATGGATGTGCGGCTGCTCCGTTAGCAGCACCCGCCAACTTTTCAGTGTGTGTGTTCTTATCAGAATGATTTTGCAGTTTTATTGCTGTTCAACTGTTCGTATTTTAATGTTATTATATTTTAATGCATTTATGGATCGTCCTTGTATTGATAGCTTGAATTTGCAGTTTTCACTCCTTTCTGGAGGAAGAAGCACAAAATAGACCAACATGGGTTTAAAAGTTACACTGTGTCTGCATAATATATATGTTAGCACAACTTATAACCACACCCACTTCACTGGAGCTAAAGACCAAAAGGCCACACCTCCTTCTTTTTTTTAAGGGGGGGGAGGGGGGATTTTTCCCCGATTATCTCCCTAATTTAGTCGTGTCCAACATTAAGGCTACTACAACCACTCAGCCGGGAGGGCTGAAGACTATCACGTGTTTCAAATGACAGTAAATTTACTCGACTGTCCCCATTTAATATTTGTCCCCATTTAATATTTGTCTTCAGCAGCCCGAGCCACGACGGGTTGGCCACAGATTAGTTCATTACCCTGATCTAGCACTAACTAGTGTCGGAAAGAGCTATATATAACACCGGGCCTGTGGTTCACACATCAGGCAGCCTCTCACAGCGGTGGAAAAGATAGCAGAAGAGTGAACGAGAGAGAGAGCATGACAGAGCAGTATGACAGGCTGAGAGAGAAAAAGAGAGAGAGAAAGAAAGAAAGAAAGAAAGAAAGAAAGAAAGAAAGAAAGAAAGAAAGAAAGAAAATGGGTGAAAGGTTCCCTGAGCCTGAGACTAATTTGGATGAGTATCTCTGGTCATGTTCATGCAAATACTGCTATTATAAAGTGTGTGTGTGTGTGTAGCGTGTGAGAGGTGAAGGAAATTAAGCATAACACGCTCACTCACACACACCCACAAAGCTATACATAGATATACACGCTCCGAAAAAGAGTACTTCATCTTTATTGTTGCTGACTTGAAGAGTCAAATGTTTGACTTATGTACTGATAGTTCACCTCTAAAAATGGATGTTTTATCTTTAATTGTACAATTTGTCGATACGTTTGCGGGTCGGAAATCGTAAAAAAAAGAATAGCCGTTCTTAGAAAGCACGAAGTAAACGCGTTCAGTGGTGGCCAGTTTACTGCTACATGACCTCAGTTTTCTCAGACCTCGAGTGCTGTAATGACACACGTCTAAAAGCCACCAGCAGGAAAAGGCATGCAATGAAGCCTGAGATAAAACACACCAAACGGCTACGAATAAAGCATGCAAGCTGGAGCGCTTCGAGCTGTGTTTATGCCATGCATAGTAATATACTGTATGTCTTCTCAGCTGATTGATCATTCAAGCACAACTTAGCATTATCGCACTCGAGATCGTGCTGTTGTACTGAATATCAGCACTGAAGATATCCCAACCATGTTGATAATAAGTACGACAGCACGATCTCGAGTGTGATATTGCTTTTACACAACAGTTCCACAAATCAGACACCATTTATTATCAACAGATTATGACTTATTTGTTTATTTAACTGGTTACTTTGCTGCGAAAACACATATCCTTCAACGACTGGCGGGTTTAACAAGCCGTAAATGGCGGAGCTGACGACTGACAGTTAGTGAAACTAGTTTTAAATTCTGCGTACAGAACAACACGGACAGCTCAGAGACGATCCGGAGCGACTTAGAAGCGATTATTACTAAAGAGACGGCGCATTGTTTAAGATGACATAACGTTATCGAGTGTGTGTTCTTGCTGAGAGTTCTTCTGTGACTGGTTTTGAATGTGGGTTTTGGCAGGCAGCTGCTCTCCCCTCTTTCCAGTACTGCGCTACTTTACGTACCGACCTACTTCCATCCACGCTGCGACCAACACTTCAACAGTGTAATAAATGATTGTAGAATACCGAGTGAGACATATACAGTAGTTAAATGTCCCAGTGCGGTTATGCTCTATTATCATCACTCGTGGAATAAGTGGTAATCAGATTACATGGTCGGAATTCTATCAACTTTTACGTCAGATCTTCCGTCAGTGGATCTTGGTGGCACAGAGAAACACACCATCGCATGCATGTCTTTACTGTCTTTATTCTGAAAACTTTAGGTACAAAACATGCACCTGACTAAACAATACATAATAAAAGTAAATATTCGAGCGACATGTAAATGTTCTGTTGATTGATTGCCTTTACTTTGGAGTTTTGGAGTGCCCACACGCACACACACACACACACACACACACACACACACACACACACACACACACTTCAGATCCCTGTACGCAGGGTGCATTTCATTTTGACCTAAAGGACTTTTATGAAAGGGGTGAATAATTAAAAGGACACACACACACAAGCACAATACAATAGACACACACACACACACACACACACACACACAATAGATTTAGATCTCCCTTATGCACACTTATAATTTGCATCTCTTTATATTATTATCTAAAGTCATTTGCATAACAAATTCAGGCTACAATTCAAATATGAGTGCAATTTAAAAGATTTTAGTAAAAATTATTAATTGTCACTTTTAATTTATTAGAAAGATTATACATTTTATATTAATGATTCATGTTTACATTATTATTTAAATAATAATAATAATAATAATAATAATAATAATAATAATAATAATAATAATAATAATAATAATAATAATAATAATAATAATAATAATAATAATAACGGATTTATATCTGTATATAATTATTCTGAGAACAGTTAATGTCAGGGAAATTGAAATGACATGAATTAGGACGAGACTATGTTACAGCTGTTAAAGTAACCATGGCAACGTCCTAGTTAGTACAGTAATACAGTAGTATGCGTGAAGCATCGTGTAGATGGCGAAGTTGCGTTACTTCGCGTCATTTCTTGCAACTTTTTTTTTTTAAGAACTAAAAAGGTGTGTGTGTGCTGTACTTACTCTGACCGTCGAATTTGCGGATGATGGTGTCCAGATACGTGTTCTGGAGAGCGACGTGTCCCCGCCGCACGGGCATTTTAACACTCAGAAAGCGGAACTGAAAGACGAAAAGGAAACGAAAATGTCCCGTAACACGGAGCCGAGGGTCCGCTTCGGCTACAGCACACCGGCCAGGGGGACGGAGGGACGTGTGAGGGTGAGAGGGCGCATAATAGCCGCTGAAGAACAGAGAGAGAGAGAGAGAGGGAGAGAGAGCGAGCGCGCACGGGAGTTGTCGCGCGCGTCAGGGTAATGTCACCGAGTTCCGGCGGTTGCCAAGGAGATTAAAAAGCGCTCTCGATTTTTTTTTTTTTTTTTAGAATCACTGGGAACTTTCTCGCTGTTTCCTGATGAATTATTTTCTAGAGATGAAAGGTGTTCGAGACGACCCGGAAACCTCTGCTCTGATAGCAACAAATCCCGCCAAAACAGCGCGCTTCAATAAAAACGAACAGGAGAAAATGTTTCAGCCACAAAAAAATACAAATAAAGCAAAAACAATATAGAAATAAACACACACACACACACACACGCTCCAGGTTTAATCTCTCCACCACCACATTTAGCCTGCGGAGAGTCCGCGCGCGCGGCACAGCTGTCACTGTCTGACACAATCCAGATGTGTGCGCGCTCTCCACCTCAGCATCTCTGTCTCTCTCTCTCTCTCTCTCTCCTTTTTTCTCTCTCTCTGTTTTCTCTCTCTTTCTCATCTTATTTCTTTCTCCATCCCTTTCTCCTTTTTACTCTCTTTCTTTCTCTCTCTGATCAGTTGAGAAGGGCCTAATAGCATGGATTAAAAAAAAATTGGAACAAAAAATTACACTAGTTCCAAAGCAATTATGAAAGATTGATTACATTATAAATAACATCAATCTGCATTTATAAACATGTTAAACATAGTAGGTAAACGATAACAAAATACATCAATATTAACAACAACAACGAGAAACTATTAGGTAACTATCTGAACAGTGGTGATACCTTTCTCCTCTTTTTTCTCTCTCTCACTCTCTGTTGCTCTTTCTCTCTTTGTTGGCATGAATGTTAACAATTATTGCCAAAGCAATTATAGAATATTGCTTACTGTACATTATAAAAACTATCAATCTGCATTTATAAACATACAGTATATTAACATTACAAACATATTAAATATGAAATAACATAGTAGGAATTAAGAACAACATAATTAAAAAAAATAACAACAGCAAAAGAACAATGGTGATGTTAAATTGTAGTCATGACACTCTCTCTCTATCTCTATCTCTCTCTCTCTCTCTTTGTGTCCTTCACCTCTTCATGTCTTTGTGTTAGTCTATAAAAGTTGCATATAGGTGTCAAGCAGGTTAAAATGTCACAAGTCGTCTTGTGAGTGAGGATGATTTTTGAGCTTATTGATAGGCTGCTTTTTTATTGCATTGAGCATTTACAAACCACCACCTTATTGAGGCTGAGAATGTACTGTATGTGCGCATTATGTGTGTGTATGTGTATGTCAGTACTTACTAGTACAAGTTAAGTGCCATTAACATTATAGAACATCTGATAGCAACTGCATTTAAAACTAGAGCCAGAGTTCCAGAGTTCCAGAGTTCCTGGACCACTCCCTAGTTTGAGTTCCCACCGCAGCAAAGGAACCATGATCATTATGCAAAGTGGCATTTCATAACCATTATGAAAAACATATGAAGCATGTAGGAGGCTCTCTCGACTTCAATTTGTTGTGCAAATATGGTGCGAATATTAAGCAGGTTTCAAAACTTTTTGTCCACCACAAACTATTTAGATTTTACAAAGAAAAAAAGGTTCGGCATCATCCATCATAATCTGCTTCTAACAAAGTACAATACACATCGCTTACTGTACTTCAAAAAGGTCGACTAGTGCATGGACACTTGATCATTATATCCCCAGACGTGCTTCTTCAACCTGTTCCAAACCTGTTCCAGCATGATGATACTCAATGAAGAGGAACTATTCAAAAGCTAAAGCAGACCTGGCCATGTTTTTCTTTTTCTGTATTTTAAAAAGTTTTCTGTTCATAGCATAGTTTCTGGTTTTGATTGTTCTTAGGACTATAACTGTTGGAAGATTATACATAATGTCTCCATCTGGCTCTGCCACAACGTCTGGTGTTCAAGGCTGCTCAGGTGGGGGTAGTTCAATGGTTAAGGGGTTGGACTACTGATCGGAAGGACCCAGGTTCAAAACCTAGCACTACCATGATGCTCATGTTGGGCCTCTGAGCAAAGCCTTTAACTGCTCAGAAATACAAAGAGATAAATGAATTGCAAGCTGCTCTGGATATGTGTAATGTAATAATGCTGTAAAGTAAATGTTATCGATGGCTTAAAGAGGACATAAGAGTGGCCTCTTTGCTCCAAATCAGATGACCTTCAACTACAGTATTTTAGCTTGCTTTTATGGAAATTCTAAGAAAGCTAAAATGTATGTTCTGCAATGCACACCTTATTTTTAACACAGGTTCCAACACAATGTCATACTTCCAGGAACAAATGAAGTTGTCATCCTGAGTCCTTCAGGTTGATTATTAATTAATGTTTATTTATTAATGTTCTGGGTGGAAGATTAAAGCCTTTAGTGCCAAAGACTGGATTTAGGTTCAGGTCCCAGTGCAGCACACAATTATTCTATCAAAGCGTACCATCAGCCACTCCTTCTCCACAGCCACCGTGTTCCCAGTCCAACCAGTCAGCACCAGAAACCTCCGTCGCAGGTCTGTGTGAAAGTGTGTATGATGTTCTTTCTGAGGCCCCAAAAGTCTTTCTGGAACTGATCCAGATATTTCACATGCAACAGGTCTAACCAAACGTCAGTCTCAGTACCTGGTCTGCCTGCTTAAGCCCCGGTCTATACTGCATATCAGTTTCAACCCCCGATGCAGTCTCTCTAATTGCTTCTGCTATCAGATCCTCGCATCTGGCCTCAAGTCAAGTCCTTTCCTCGCACTAGTCTCTGTTCCTGTTGCCGAATCTATTGGTTACATTGCTCTTGATTTAGTCACTGAGTTTACAGTAGGTCCAGCTTTTAGTTTTCAATCTAAGAGCGCCACCTGGTGTTCTGGAGGATCCAGGGCTACTGTCCATACAGTCCTACATTTTCCTCTTGGGTGTCACATTAAGATTTCCCGTTTCATATGATACTTTATCATTTACCATTTTTCCTCATATATAATTTTTTCCCGCCAAAATAAGATCAGTTGCAATATAAAAGCCATATATATATATAAAAAGATTCTTATTAGGACATTTCTTGTGCTAACCTAGAAAGCAGGATGTCTCTGAGGAAGCAAAAGCGAGAACTGCCCTGAATAAAGAGAACGATAGAGGAGAGGAAGAGGGTAAGGACACTTAAAATAAATAAATAAATTATAATAACATGCTCAGAGCACATGAGCCTGGAAAGACAAAATATGAAGTGAAACAGGACAATGGTAAAATATTACTATATCAGAAAGTAAAGGATGGAAAATGTCACTTATGGGGAAAAAAAAGAAATAGATGAATGATGATGATGATGATGATGATGATGATGATGATGAAGTCAATAGTAATGGTCGCAACCATTTTCAAGGTTGAACTGAAGACCTTGTGGATTTGCAACCCACTGTGCAACCATACCGCCGTCCAAATGAGATCAATCTCAGGAAAATAAAACAAAGAAAGGTCAGGACAGATTCATTAATTATTCTGACATTTGTGGAATGACATCAGAAAGGTCAGAAATAAAGTACTCCCATGTAGATGATTTATTTGATTAAGGTTGTTTGAAAACCAGGGCACTAATGGAAATGCTTACTAACAGAAGAACATAACCTTACATTATATAAGTTACTTCCTGTTATGTTAGTGGATTTGCATGGACACTCGGCCACAGTATTGGCGCCAGTTTTATTAATTTTTTTATGTTATACAAATAATATAGAAAATGTGTGTGACAAAGAAGATACTTCTGAAGTTTATGCAACATGGAAGTGACCAAAAAATTGCTAACTTCAGCCGTTTTGGAGGGGTGATTTTATACATGCCCCCCAAAACGGCCATTTTCCACCATTTTCCATCTTGCTTCAAACAAATCATTTAAAATGCTAATTATTCATATTTTTTATGAGTCCTGATACGTTAAAACATGTTGCTTAAATGAAAGCATTCCGTGCAAAATTAAGGATTTTGACACCCCCCACCCCAAAAAAAAAAAAATCTGTAGTGTCCGTAACCATGTCAAATTCATGTTGTAATATTTTAACAATTTTCTGGTTTTTATATTAACTTCTTAAGATCTAATCTAAATTGTTTCACCTGAATGACAATTGAGATCATTGAAATCGAAGTTACAGACACTACATAAATAAATTCTATTTAGCAAATGTGTTCCTTTTTATCTGATAAAAATATAAATGCGTATGCATATTACAGTACAAAAAGATAAGAAGCATTAGGTGTTATGAACAATCGTGTTATATGATCCTTTCTGAAAATTCACTTTTTAACCTACAGTAGGTGAGACACTTCTCAGCACCGTACCGTGTTTAGTCTGATTGCATCTAAAATAACTGTCAAAGCTGCTGTTTTATCAAATTAATCAACACCTTCTGATAAATCAGGTGCTTTTGAAGGATCGAAGTTCGAATCCAGCCTTCAGATCAGTGTGCGTGGAATTTGCATGTTCTCCTGGTGCCTCGTGGGTTTCCTCCCACAGTCCAAAGGCATCCAAATTATCAGGCTAACTCTCGTCCAAATTGCCCGTGAGTGAGTGAGTGAGTGAGTGAGTGTGTGTGTGTGCATGGTTGTGCCCTGCGATGGACTGGAACCACAACCATGGTGTAGCCTGGGATGGGCTCCAGGCCTCCCACGACCATGTGCAGGATAAATGGAATTAAGAATGAGTGTGAGTGAGGGTAGGGATCTGTGTGTGTGTGTGTGTGTGTGTGAGCAATGTTACAGGGCGTGTTCTGTGTTTTATATCAGTGGGCTTGATGAGATCAAGGTTTAAACTTAGACATCCGCGGCGCGTCTCCCCTGTCCCCAGAGACAGCCTGTGAGTGAGACGGAAGTGGACGTTTGCTATGTTTGGATTGTTCAAGGCAGACGACAGAACGGAACTGAATTATGGCTTGCCTTTATCGAAAGTATTCTTGCCATCCAAAATCACAAGTAATCCATCAACCTACACTGCAAAATTCCCAGTGTTGATTTAACACCCCAAGTGTTTATACAGTAGATGACCTAATGGTCACAAATGTACTCTGAAAGTGTTGAATCAAGACTAAGGATTTTGCTGTGTTACGACAGTGAATGAGAAAGAAATCCTAGTTTTAAGGGTACTGTACAGTAGCTCACTGAAAACCTGCGTACTAGGGTATACGATCAAAAGTATGTGAACCCCAGATCATACTCAGTATGTACAGTATGTGCTTGATGAAGGTACTGTGCTTGTTTTAACTGCTTGTTTAGCTACAACAGCATTATTGAGATCAGAGCTTGGGTTGTCAAGGGCCTGATGTTCAGTGGGGTCGAGTCAAGTTATTTCAGTCCAACCCCAATTCACCCTGTCTTTATGGTGATCTTTTTTGCACCAGAACGCCAGAGTTGATTTAAAACCTAAGAGTGCAAACATGAAGGCGTCAAGTCAACGGTTAGATTCTTCAGAATAACAGAACACAGTCCTGAGAGTAGAAAAACTCCCTTTTCTATAATCCCCTGCTACACTAATGCACAATCGGTGTGCTTGGATACCATCAAGGTGGAAAGTTTTCTCAGTAGACCGCCTGCTTCATTCACGTTTGAAACGCCGGCCTCCCAGGAACTCCTGTAACGACCCGAACATGTGGAAACGTCTTGGAGCGAGGTCAGGACCGTACACGAGGACGTGGCGAGAACTCCCAGCCGAGTTCCTGTAGCGTTCCTGTAAAGTGGTGTTGGTTAATGAGTGTGTGTACAGTTCACACACACAGTTCCGCAAGTTTTCAACAAGTTAATTTTTGAGAATCAAGGGTTCCACTCTCGAAACGTTCACAGGAACGACTGCAGTGGCCTCCGAGCCACCTCGGCCTGGGATCGTCACTCACAGACTTACAGCCTCCTTTAAATCGTTTGCACCATTCAAATGTTTTACTGCGGCTGAGAGCCTCATCACCGGACTGTGCTTGCTTGAAGTCTTCTGTAAATGTCAATCAGTTTTATGCCTCCATTCGCCAGAAATTCCATCAAAGTTCCGGTTTGACTTCTCGTATTTGAGCAAGCGTTCCACAGTATTAGATCATTGACGTTAGAGGACGCATTCAAAGATTTAACTCTAAGAATATGAAAAGGATTTAGCTTTAGCGGGATAGATTTATTCTCTTTGTTAGAAGCACTTAAACATTAACATTTTTTTTCTTACAGAAATACTTTTTTATTACGCTTTTAATTGCTGTGAGTGCTGTGAGTACTCCACTTAATTTTGCTTAAGCCGCTATGAATCAAATCATCTACTGAATGGATAAATGTGAAATGTAATTTGAGTGTGAGAGCAGAGCGGAAGTCCTCCGTCCCCAGCCGTCCTCCACTCTCCTGTCCGACGAGAGGACGGTTTTATCTGCTCCACATACCTCAAGCTGCACAGACCTGCGCCAAAGCTCTGGTGCTGATAACTCCCCATTCTGCAAACATGCACCACACACACACACACACACACGCACATGCTCGCAGGATAAGAGTGTGTGGGATGGGGGTATACTCTGCACAAAAAAAGAAGTACAGTCACAACACGTCCTGAGAACACAAACACACACCGCAAGTGTCCGGATAAACAATCTGCAAAATATTAAAAGGGTCTCCATGGTTACGCTGTCAAACCGTGGGCTTTGCCTTAGTTACACCTTCATCTTGAAGGCTGCAAGTGTTTCTCATCTCCTGTGGTGGATTTATCACGTTGTTCTCATGTGCAGCCTGACGCTTCTTCCCGGCGTCCGAGTGTCAGTGACGGCAATCCGGCGGATCGTTCGGATCAGATCACCGATAAAGAGTCGAACCCGGGACTTTTCTTCCCATCCTGACCAAGATGGAACTATTTTTGGCTTGAGAAATATATGCATGACCACTCATGTGCTGTTTGGACAGATGAACATAAAAAAAAAGTTGTATTTAATGCGATTAAAATACATAAAGCTCCATGGAAAGAATTTTCTTTAAAATGCGCTCAGCCGAAACACAGTATTGGTGCTGATTTCATTGAATTTTATACATATAATACAGTAAATGTGTGTGGAAAAGAAGCTACTTTTGAAGTTTATGCAACAATGGAAGTGACCAATCTTGCGTCCTAACTTCAGCTGTCTAGGAGAGATGATTTTATATGTACATTTTTCAATTTTTCATTTTTCGAAAAATGTTATACTGTCTCGCTTCAAACAATAATCACTAAAAAATGCCAATTATTCATATTTTTTATGAGTACTGATACTAAAATTGGTGTAAGCTTCTAGCAGCATATGACCTGTAAACACTGCTGCTTAAAAAAATATTTTTGGTAAAACTTTAAAAGGAAAAAAATCTGTAGTGTCCGTAACCATGTCAAAATCATTTCGCAATATTTTTTTTATTTTTTTATTTTGCATAATAATTTCAGGTTTGTCAGGTTTCGATGTGAAATCTAAACTGGCCAAGTTTCATCTGAATGACAGTTAAGACTGTTGAAAGATTTGAATTCAAAAAAGTTCCGGACAAAAAACGTTCAATGGATATAAAAGGGCTGGAAATTCCGTTTAGTATGTTGTTGTTTTTTTTATCTGATAGAATTAAATGTGTATGCATATTTACAAAAATGCATGGATCAGGAGATTAAGTACCATTATGTATTATGAAAAATGGTATAATATATGATCCTACCTGAAAATTCACTTTTTTACCTCCTGTAGGTGAGACCTTTTTAAGTCCGTTTTTAGACCTAGGTGAGGTTTTAGGTGAGTCACTTTTTAGCACCAATACCATTTGGCCAACAGCAAAAGTAATGGCCTACTGTACATCTACTGTTTGAAAGAAGAAGAAGAGAAATAAAGCGGAGACTTGTGTGTGTAAATCATCTCTCAACATTCTCAACTCGAGCTGACTCATGTCTTATTTTTAAAAGACACAATGTGCAGAAAAAGGCTTAATCCAGAGTGAACATAATACTGAAGTGCTAGAGTGATGTGTGTGTGTGTGTGTGCATGTGTGTGTGTGTGTGTGTGTGTGTGTGTGTGCGTGTGTGTGTGTGCGCGTGTAAGCAGCGCTGCAGGATCACACCAGGGTTAAATATGAAGAGATGTCTGATTACTGATCTGAAGAGCTCCTT
>QMIH01000127.1:1028872-1062711 GCA_003987875.1 Clarias batrachus
TATTTGTGTAGTACTCTATATTATTTGTATAGTACTTTATAGTATTTGTATAGTACTTTATAGTATTTGTATAGTACTCTATAGTATTTGTGTAGTACTCTATATCATTTGTATAGTACACTATATCATTTTTATAGTGCTTTATATTATTTTTATAGTACTCCATATTATTTGTGTAGTTCTCTATATTATTTGTGTAGTACTCTATATTATTTGTATAGTACTCTATATTATCTGTATAGTACTTTATAGTATTTGTGTAGTACTCAACATCATTTGTATAGTATTCTATATTATTTGTATAGTACTTTAAATTATTTGTATAGTACTTTAAAATATTTGTATAGTACTCAGACTGTTTGAATTCAGGTCTGTCCTCCGTACATGGAGAAAAACAGCGCAATAAAGAAGCAACCCTAAAGCCAACGTGCGTTTACACCAATCACGTAAAGGAACCTTTGTGAAGGTCTCATTCCATCCGGCGCTATTGTGCATCTCTCTCTCACTCCATCTTCTCTTTTAGTTCAGACAGAAAAGGCATCAATCGAGCAGCTTCTTTACAGATGCCACAATAGAGTCTATTCATAAAGTCAGCGGGTTATTTAGCGCCTCGGACCGGCTCCGCATGAACACAGACAGAGACGCCGGTGCCAAAGGAGCTCGGCAACATGCTGTCAGCTCACACATATTCACACAATGGCTCTGTCTGACATGGCAGTATTCCTGATGTTGGAGAATGTACGTGTTCTGGGTAATATAGAGAAAATGGATTTACAGTATATTATTTGGTTAGAGAATTACAATAGTGATATCATAGAACATGAACAATAGTTACACTAATGTATGTGTAAACATTGCAGAAAATGTTATATGAGATGGACACTGACAGACACTGTAATGTGTCATATATACAGTACCTTTTAGGTGACAACATTGCTAATAGAAAAATGCAAGCAGGGAAATAATATTACCCCCAAAACACTGGACAAGAGATAAGGGATAAGCTTTGGAATAAAGAGGTCACCTAGTTACACTGCCTGGCCCCAAAAACCTCACCATTTCAGGAAGGTCAAAAATTTTACCCGGCGAAGATGGCAGGGATTGGTGAAACCTTGCTGAACTGTCAATGACAGGCTACATTTCACAGAAATGTGTGAATGAAAATGAAAAAAATCATAAATGGAGATTACTTAATGAAGTTGTATTGTAAAAAAAAAAAAAAGAACAGTAGAAACCATGTTTAATGTATGTTAAATAGTGAAAGTAAGAGCATTTCCATGTGATGCACAGTGTGATAAGAAGTTAACAGCTGTGCATCCATAAGAAAACCACTTGTTAGTGAGACTCGTCAGAAAAAGGACTCTTAAGTTTGATAGGGAGCATAAAGATCAGACTTTGGAAAAATTAAAAAAGGTCATGTGATCTGATGAGTCCAGATTGAGCCTATACCAGGGTGATGGGCGTGTCAGGGTAGGAAGGGAATTGGATGAAGCGATGCACCCATCATGCCCACTGGGTTGCTTCAGTTGCTCAGGTCGAGACTCAGCAACGTTATGCGGCAATAAAATAAAGTCAGCTGACGACCTGAATGTACTGAATGACCAGTACATCACATCTGTGGAGTCTTTCTTCTCTGATGGCACGGACACGTTCCAGGACTCAGATTATGAACGAGTGTTTCTGGGAGGATGAGGAATAATTTTCACACATAAACTGAACACCAGATTGTGTGCTCTAATCAAAGCTAAAAACAAACAAACAAACAAATTATGCATTAATTTGGGCTAGTGTCAGTGTAGTGTATATTAATGCAGGGTTAAAGTAAACAAAAGTTGGACATCTTTTACATCCAGTGTCTCATCCATCAGGTGATTTATCCCCCATTACTGTAGGAGGAAGATCATAAATACTACATACAGTAAGGGTTGGCACCTCAGATTTAAAATAATGTTTCTATTTACTCTATATGACCACTAGGTCCTTTATATGACAGTTACTTACCTAAAACAAATTGGAAAAAATCAGGACCTGGGAATTTACAAGGGGCGTTCAAGTCAAACCGGGACTTGTGATGAACTTTCTGGACGTAAAAGCTGATTGATATTTACAGAAGACTTCAGGCACAGGATGGTGATGAGACTGTTAGCTGCAGTAAAACATGTGAATGGTGCAAATGTTTTAATGAAGGCCGTACTGTACGTCTGTCCTGAGGTGTCTTGGAGCCCACTGCAGTCGTTCCAGCATCCATTCAGTGACCGTCTGGAACGTCCGAGGCTTGAAAATCAGCCTATAACGCGACGCCACCATGCGGAAGAGTCGAATCTGTCTTTGCGAACTGTACATACAATCATTCACCAACACCACTTGCACGTTACAGGAACCCAGATGGAAGTTATCGCCACATTCCCCATACAGTCCTGACCTCGCTCCAAGACATTTCCACATGTTTGGGTCATTTTTGCCCTGAAATATATTCATCTGAAACATGAAAAATAATTCTATATTAATTGAAGACAAAGAGACAGTTAAGAGCATACAGTTATTTTATTGTAAATGACTTTAATACATTAGACTTTGCACTGCAAGTCCTATGTCATGATACATCATCATTATATATTTCTTATTGCTTACCTCAGGGTTCTCACGATTCCCAACACTAGCGAACGAATCACTCGAAAGAGTGCGCTTTTAAAATCGGTACAATACTGATAACTAGCTGCCAAAGAAAAAAAAAACCCTCCACAATAGCAGCCAAAACTGAAACGATCGATCACCGAAGGAGATCGGAACACCGACAGTGATCGGTCAGACAAATCTGTGTGCCCTCATGGTGGGCACGCGTCACTCGAACCCTGAGCTAAACAAAGCCGTCGAGCTGAGTGGAACCGGGCGCTCTGGCCTCCACCTGCGTCTTAACACATTCATCCACGGCTTTCGTTCACGTTCACACATCAATACAAGGTTCGGTGTGAGAGTTGAAAAGAAGGAGGAGGAGGAAGTCATTTTTCATACGGAATAAGACAACAAAACAGGAACAGTACAGTACAGTACAGAAAACTAGTGTTAAGATCTGAAGGAATATTACCGGCTACAGTAGATAACGGCTAGAAAATGGAAATTTCCAGGACTAAACCTTAGGGGCGTAAGACATGTAACAATATCGCACGAGATAGCACGTACCACTCTCACTGGTACCACAGTCATCTCATGGATGTGAGCAAAGAGAAAAGAATCTGTCTGTGCTGTCTGGGTGAGACGGATGGCTAAGTGTCGCTCGCAGTGTCACTAGCCAATCACAGCCATCTGCCAAGTCATGTATGAGAAAGAGGGCGGATAGCGCTCTTCGCTTTTCCACGAACCTTTTTTTAAATTTTCTACTACAGTATTTAGTGATTATTTCATGAGCGTCTCATCACTCAGACGGAACCTGATAATACTGTACTAATTTCATTTTTTTTTCTCTCTATCTGACTCACAAAAAAAAAAAATCTCAATCGATCCTCTCTCGCTCTCACTCACTACGTTTACATGGACAATATTTCTCAGATTCGACTGAAATCTAGTATTTTTCTCCAGGTTTAGATCAGGCTTCCGAAATTTTCCGATACATCCCGCCTTCTGCCTTATGATTAGTTACAGGAATTCAGGCTTATCGATGATTGGTTAGACGCTTTAACAAGTAGGAAATGTGAGCCAATCAGAGCTCTTTCCGATGTTTGTTCTCAGTGAGAAATTTCCTTCCTGGGAACTGAAAAAAAGTTTTTGAGGATGTTGAAAGACAGAAACGATCAGATCAGAGGTGTCTACACGGTTAATATACAGCTATTGAAAGGATTATCAAAGGTTTACACCGCTCTTCTCATCCGCATTGATCAGTCTCATTCCGATCTGGTCCGACTGAGTGTCGGAACGTAAACGCACATACTGTTACCTGCTTCTCGACATCCTACATCATCCAACAATAATTATCTATAAATGGCACTGTTTATGTGTTCGATCTGGTCCGTCTATGTGGATTATACTGTAACACACATCTTCAAGCCATCCTGTAGAAACAACCTCGACGCTCTTTTGCCCTGGGCCACGCACGCACGCACACCCACAATCACATACACACCATACACGCAAAAACACACACCATGCGCTTCTGCTTGGGTTGAACAACCGGAGCGCCTTTTTCCACTCAGTGATGCACAAAATGTCTTTGCAAAACCAGCTGCTAACATTGTTTCTCTTTTTGTTTTTGTTTTTTTTCACGGGGTTTCTAACACCCGTCTCGTCTCAGGTTTCGTATTTCGTAAGACATCTCCATATAGAAAAATTGATATAAAAATATAATTATACATGAATATTTGTGTATGCAAAAAAAAAAAGAGGCAGCTGAGCACTGGGATATAAATAAAAGTGAAACAGATTTCACATTATGGAAAAAAATAAACATGAAAAAATGGTAAATATAACAAACATTCATTTTTACAAAAGTGCATTAAAAAAAAAAAAAAAAACAACCACTTCCGCACCAAGCTTAAGGCACAACTTCCTTCACCTGGGTTTAACAAGACGTGCTTTTTAAACACCTCTGCAGGTTGAGAAATTTGGCGAATGTTCTTTGGCATATTTCTATCTAGAAGAGCAAACACCAGCTCTGACTAAATACGAAAAACAGACGTTCATGAGTAAAACACATGATACCTTGGTTGCATTGCGGGTTCGAGGCAGCGCTATGAACTGTAAAAGGAACTGAAACCCGGAGTGACCTCAGATCTGTTTTGTTCAGAAAAACATCCATCAGCGGTTGTTTCTGAATATTTAAATCGAGGATCGTGTGAAATACATTTTTACTTATTTGATTCATAATTAAAGTCAAGTGAAATGTGTTATGATCATCCAGAACTGGCAGCCGAGACAGGAAAACGAGCACCTCCACCATTTTGGTTTTAAGGAGAAAAGGGAAAGGCGTAATAATAATAATAATATTAATAGTCATAATAATATTTAAAACTGTTGAACTGAGAACTGTGCAAATAAAAAGTTATTCCATTTTAATTTGCTCATGTGGGAGTTATTTATAACTCCTTTGCTGTTCCGTTTGGTTGTCTTAATGTTAATTTGGTTAATAACGTTACTCATATTAGGACTGTACTGGTATTAGGTTGTACTTGAAAGTAAGACTGACTTTGATGAAATGACGATGGGATGACGTTGAACGAAAGCTTCTGACAACTGAATGTCTCAAAAACGACCTCAAAAAAATATTAATACCAAACCGATGACCTGAGCGAGACTCTCACTCCAGTTGCTGCAGTGAAGGCCCTGTGTGTTTGGACCACTAGGGGGCAGTGGGTGACAATCATACCAGACAACAGCAATTTACTGAAATATTAAATTGGAAAGCAGCCAAAAACAGTAAAAAAAAATAATAAAATCCTGAGATGTGTTCTGTCAAAGCAAACGTGACGCAGTTTGTACGCTGTGTGAACACCAAATTAAAGTAATTACTTTAATAAATAAAGAGCTAAAATGATCCTCAGTGTAACATTTCCTAAAAGAACATTACGACACTGACACATGCGTGACATGAGACACACTCGCTGTGTGTGTGCGTGATGCTGACGCGTTCCGTCCCAATCACAGATCTGAATTCTATACCCCGTTAGATACTTAAATGGCCGTGATGTGCTCTGAGGTCGTGCAAATGGACGTTACAAATAAAGGTTCAAAAGATCCTTTCGTTTTGAGATTGTATTTGCAGCATGTTTGGGGTCGATCCTTCAAAATTATCTCGATGTCAACTTTATCCAAGTCATTCTAGCGCCGTCCTGACAATGAACGCCACCTACGTTTCATTATTTTACAGCATCCAAAGGTAGCTGTTTCTTCTAGCACATTCTGATATGATGACTCATCCTCGCGTACTCCTAGATTTATTTCAGGTGCATCTGTGTAGGTGTGACCAGGTCCGTTAATGAAAATGTCCCTCCGCGTAGAGCAGGTTATGAGAAACGTATTAGCTAATGGAAGGTTTTCAGTCATGATTGGCGGTTTCTCCTCTTCCTGTGCCTCTCTATCCTGTGGGGTGCCACAGGGTTCTATTCTTGGCCCTCTAACCTTTTCGCTCTATATGCTCCCTCTGGGATCAATATTTAAGCAGCACATCTTTTTCGATCTTTCCAGTTCCGCAGATGATACACAAACTTATATTTGGAATACTACGGAATTCGTTACCATTTGAAATTCGATTTGTTGTAGATCTGGCCCCTTTTAAATCCAAATTTAAAACACATTTATTTACACTAGCTTTTAGTATAATTATATTATATTGTGTTCCTTTTATTCATAATAACATTCTCTTAAAATACCGGTTTTTATTCCTGAATGTTCGGTTTTTATCCTATGTTGATCGAGAATTCTTAATATTCTGTTTTAATGTCTGTACAGCACTTAATTTTCTTGATTGCTTAATTTTGCCTGTTTATTTTTATATTAACAGCTTGTACTGATTTCATTTCTTATGTAAAGCACTTGAAGAACTTGAAGTTGTTAATAAATGCTTTATAAATAAATTATTGATCGCCTGATTGATTGATTGCATTTATTTATCAAATCTCGCACAGGATCAAGAGCGCATCAACTTGCTACTACGATGTGGCTATGTGGCTGCTGCGGAGAGACTTTCTAATCGCACTGTACAGTATATATAATATAACCTGGGAGAAAACCTTACTGGACATTGCAGCGCTGTTGTATCGCTCAAGACTATTAGTCATTTCTTGTTCTGTAACGTTTTACCAGCTACCATATTTTCTGAACTACAAACACACCACTATCTTTTAGACATGAAATCTTACTTCTGGACAGTTCTAGGGATCTGATCTAAAGTTGATCTGTAATGTCTCCTTGTGTATATGTGTATAGATATTGTATGTATGTATATACGTGTTATAGAAATCAAGCAGACAACAATAAGCTAACGTATAATACGGAATATTATGAAATATCCAAATATCTCATATATATATACTGAATTAGAAACCAAAGTAGTGTATCTTATAGTCCAGAAAATATATTAGCTCATTGTTTAACTAACCCGTCACGCTAATTGATGCTAGTTAACTAGTTAACTACTTGTTATGTAACATAGTATAGAAGTTTCTCAACTCACTTTTCTAATTAAACCAAGAGATGGCAAGATTTTCTTTTTTTGTAGTTAGTTTTGGATGACAGCAAACAGCTTGACGACTGGAAATGGTCACGCGATGATGATCTGAGATTTAAAACTGATTTCAAACGTTTCATTTACAGTTAGAGTGTTGCCTCAAAAAGTGACAGGACAGGAGTAGGAAAGCATCAGGCATCCACACACGCGGTTGAATCGCTAAAATACAGCCTGCAGCTTTCCCACTGACCACTAACACCAACCACGATAATATGTTTGATTGACCTGAATGATTGACTTTTAGAGAACATGAGCCTTGGCAAGAGAGACAAGGCAGGAACCTGCGACCCACATGACCAGCCCTAACCTGTACAGAGCTTAGACTCACAGGTTGAGCAGTTTGCTTCGTCATACTGTGATCTCAGGATACAGCAAAGCAATCGCACTTTGCTCTTTATGTTTATTCCTATCGTGCAGCTCTACTACTGAGTCCAGAGGGACGGTGCCATCGATAGCACTCGGCTGTCTTGAGCTGCCCCCTGCTGGTACGCGCCTGGCGATGCAGCGCAGACTAATTGAAGGCCTTAATCTAACCGCTCTTGAATGGGTGATTCCCTGCTGTGTGTTGTGCTTTGGTCTGCTCCGTGTCATAAATACAGCGTTCGGGTTTTCCCGGCGGTCGAGGGCTTTATCTCTGCGTCTCGCTCAGCAGAAGATCTGGGAGAACGGGTGTCTGAGCAGCTCTTCTGCGCTCGGCCTGTGTTTGGCCTCGACGAAGATGCGCCGGATGAAGTCTCTGGTCTGCTCGGAGATGTACGACGGCAGCGCTGGGTTCGTGGGCTGCGTGGCTATTTTAAAGATGGCGGCCATGGCTTCGTATTCGGCCCACGGCGGCTTCTCGGTCAGCATCTCCACCACGGTGCAGCCGAGACTCCTTAACATGGAAAAACACACAAATTACATACAAATTAGATGGAAGTTATCGACCACGTCCCACCCTTACAGTCCTGACCTCGCTTTAAGCCATTTCCCCATGTTTGGGGCTATTAACGGAGTTCCTGGGGGACCGGCGTTATGGACTTGAGTCCCGTTCCTGTATACTATCAGATATAATATGATATAAATAAATCAGTTATAGGAAAACAACCAGTTTGAAGGTGGTACGAGTAACACTTCCCATTAGACCATCCTGAGATTTATTATTTTCCTAAAACAGCATGGCCCATAAGTGTTTTATTCTCTATATATTTACATCCAAGGGAGTGTTCGGGTCAAACCGGGACTTTTGATTGCGCAGAATACCAGGACACAGTCCTGGGAGTAAAAGCTCCCTTTATTTCTCTATATAATGCCCTGATACACTAATAAACGTATCCTAGTGTTTCATTTGTGCTTGGATACCATCAAGGTAGAAAGTTCTCTCAACACGCTGGAGCCATGATCGGACTTTATAGCTGAGTCACATCTGAAACGCTGGCCTCCCAGGATCCCAGGGGGTTGAGGAATTCGGACTGGGGTTCGGAAGGTCCTAGGTTTAAATCCCACGACCTGAGCAGGTCAGGTCTCTGTTGGGCCCTTGAGCAAGACCCTTAACCCCAACTGCTCAGATGTATAATGAGATAATGAAAAAAAAAAATGCCTAAATGTAAACTCCTTTAAGGGAACAAACATGTGGAAATGGCTTGAAGCGAGGTCAGGACAGTACAGGGGGACGTGGCGATAACTCCCGGCCGAGTTTGTAATGTGTGAGTGGAGTTGGTGAATGGCAAGGATCAGGCGTTCCACACGATGAATGTCCAACGGTTTTACTCCTTCATTCAGGAGAAATTTTATCACAAGTCCCGGTTTGACTTGAACGCCCCCTTGGATGTAAATATATAGGGAATAAAACATGTTGTTATAGGAAAATAAAGAATCACAGGATGGTATGATGGGATGTGTTACTCGTACCGCCTACAAACTGGTTGTTTTCCTATAACAGTGCTTTATTCATATTATATCACGGCAATAACGTGCTTGTCCACTACACAAGCTGTTCCTACATACGTACGCACATCAGAACCAGCACATTCTGATAGTATACAGTAACCCTTCCCAGATCCGGCACTCAAATCCGTCTCCAATCTACGTTTTTTTTTTTTCCGTTTACGCTAACAGACGTGACTCGGGATATATCGCGCTGGCTTTATTGCGCCGCAGCAGTACAATGGCGCTCACATACATCACGCTGTCGAACAGGGACTTATTCCCGGGCAGAGGCTGTGCAGGAATGTTTTGGTGGAAACTTTCCCTGGCAGAGCTGTTGACAATTAAGCCGTGCTTTTTTTGGCCGCCGGCCCGGACACTGATAGCACGAGTGAGCGTATTGGTGTTTCTGTTTGTGGGTGCATACGTGTGTGTTAGGGAAAGCGAGAAAAAGAGAGACTCCTTTGAGATTCCTAAAAATGACTCCGAACACGCTCAGACCATTCTAGGTCACTGCTACGATCTGCCTCGCTAGCTCTCGGGCCAATCACGGCTCTCTCCTGATGACCCGGGGTCCAATCAGACCGCGCGTGGAGAAATCCCTCGACATCACGTGGACTCCTCCTCTTTAAGCAAAGTATGCGTTCGGATCCTGGCAGTAAAAATAGCTCAGTGGCCCAGATTTCTCCTTTAACTGCTGATATTTGTCTTGATAAATATTTAATGTTGCTTTTTTTAAACTCCTTCAATATTCCACCCACCAATTACGTCTCATGCTCTGAGTCTACGTAGCGGAATTTTTTTTGGTTTCGGTGATTCTTCCATCTACTAGAAGGGTAACTGTAAATGTTAACCCTGTCAGTCTCTAAACTCTAATCATCTAAACATGTCGGCGAGAATGATCTCTGGCTTTACCACACATCCGCTTTGCGTCCGTAACCGTCTCCGCTGATGACCTCTGGGCTCATCCAATACGGCGTCCCGGTGACCGAGCGCACGCCCGTACCGGACATGCAGATGGTCTGCAGGCGCTTGCTGGCCCCGAAGTCTCCGAGCTTCACGTTGCCTGCAGAATCCCGCAGGATGTTGGCACCTAAACATGATTCAAAAACGATACCTTAGTCACGGTATATACTCTATAAGTCATATCTACAAGAACGCTGCATAGAGAAGCAATATCACGCCACAGCTAGTGCTGTTGTGCTGAATATCAGCACTGCTGTGATGCGCCTTTGTGCCTACCTCTGCCGAATCACAGCCAGACTGAAGCACTGAAGGTATCACAGCCGTGCTGATATTCAGTATGGCCTCGAGTGCGATATTGCTTTTATACAACAGTTCCACAAACAACCATCTATTATCAACAGAGCATTTTTGGCAGGCCGCTTTTTTCCAGTACTGCGCACCGTACAGACCCACCTTCACCCCTGCTTGACATTTACTGTGATTAATAATTATTAGAACACTCGTGGCAGCATGCTGTATATTTTAAGGTCGCAGTGCCGTTATGCTCAATATCACCAAATTCTTAAAGATCTCTTCTATTAAAGATGAACGTTGAACCAAAAGGCCAATTAAAATAAATCATTCCAAGACATTAACGTTCACGATGAGTGTTCAGTGGTTAAATTTCAATATATTTATAAGTACAGTGGTACCTCGGCATACGGACTTAAATATATCTCGCCAAACCGAACCGAACGGTGGCTAAGACGCGCATACGTCCGAGAGCCGGTCAAAACTTGTTTCGCATCAGTGGAAAGGCAAGAGAATCGAGTTTCCTTATTTTTCGTGGGAACATTTTGCGCACCATGGGTCCTGAAAACGCTGGCAAGAAGAAAACGGAGCCGCTTTCAGTTTAGTTTTTAAAGCAGCCGGTGCCGAGAGGAATCATAAATTAATGTTACGTGTCTGTTTATTTAATATTTTTCTTCATTCACATGTCTTGAAATGTTTTAATTAGCAAAACAATATGATTATAGTGTTGGAAATTGGTGATATTGGTAATATTTGGGGGGATTCTCTGCATTGACATTATTTCCCACGGGGAAGATGCGTTTCGCAATACCAAATCTCACCTTTAATGTCCCGATGGACAATCATGTTGCTGTGCAGGTAGGACACGCCCTCCAGGATCTGCCTGGTGTACTTCCGGGTCACGTTCTCCGTTAGCGCCCCGTAGGCCTTCAGCTGGTCTTTCACCGAGCCCTGAGAGGACGGAAATGATATTGACGGCCGTCACATAACGTCCCTGAAGGCTGTGAGTGATGCAACAATGTGTATGATAACGTAATACTCCTGATCCCACTTCACTCGTACAGCACAGCACCCACCCCTGGCATGTACTCCATGAAGATGGTCAGGGTCTTCTCGTTGTGGTCGCGGAGGCAGCCGTAGTACTGCACGATGCGCTCGTGGTGCAGGTTTTTCAGTAGCTGGATCTCGCACTCCAGGGTGCTGACCTCCTGCGGCGGAAACCGGAAAAAAATCATTAAAAAAAAAAAACAAGAGAAAGTTCTCACGAGAGGCGTTCTTAGAGCGCGCGGTTACGTATTTACAGAACAGAAACTTCCCTTTTTTATTCTTTTTTAATTCATGTAAGACTCGATGCTTTGTGCAGATTGAATGGAAACTGAACTGAGCGCGCTCCTTCTATACAGCACACATTAAGGCAGGAACAATATTTATGCTCGTGTGTGGAATTAAATTAAAAGTTTAATTAAATCTTAGCGTGTACCTACCTCCCCTGACTCCCTGTCTTAGCACCTCCTCTCTCTCTCTCTCTCACACACACACACACACACACACACAGATACAGGAAGTGACAGTGCATGTTTTTGCAGTGGCAGACAGGAAAACATTTAAGACTGTGGTGTGTGTGTCGGGGGGTAGGGGCGATCAGAGCGATGGCATGACCGAACAAAGAACAAAACAGAAATGCACCCTCAACACACACACACACACACACACACAAATTGTAAACTCTTTAAAGAGTTAAACTCTTGCTAAACTCTCACTGAATTGTCTGAAGTGCTCTGTTCCTCTCACTTCCTCTTTATGGCGAATAAAACTGCCAGAACAGAACAGTGGCCTCATGGGGGCAGAAAAGCAAAAACAATGCATTCTAGGCTTACGTCTAGCAGAAAAGCCTGTGTGTGAGTGTGTGTTGGGACGAGGACAGGGGCACCTTGCTGGTCTCCGGACTCGCTGGGTCAAACTGGACCTGTTTAGCTGCCAGTTCCCGTCCGGTGTCGACGTCGTAGCAGAGATACACACGTCCGAATGCGCCCTGGCCGAGCAGTTTCCCTCGTCTCCATGTCACGGGAGCCGTGGGGGCTGAACACACACACACACACACACACACACACACACACACACACACACACACACACACATTTCATGTAATTACAAAACTGCTACTCAGAGAAACCATACGGCTTGGAATAACATCAACTAGGACGATAATATTATACTGCAACACTCCACAACTACGCATACGGTAACCATGGCAACCAGCCTACACTGTTTGATTACTGTTATATAAAGTTGAAAAAAAGAAAAAGTGCATTAGTACGCATGCGTGACAGATCCTTACACTTGTGAGGCAGGGGGCGGTCTTTGGGGCGGAGCCGGGAGTGCGCGTCGAGCAGCTGCCAGCTTCCGAGACTCTCCTCGCTGCCGTTGAGGGAGCGGCGTGACGGCACCAGCGTGAACAGGTTACCCTGGGGACGTCGTATCCGTGGAAACGTCCGCCGACCTGAGCGCAGATCCGGGTTTTAGTAAAAAAAACAAAGAAATGCGACACCTTTACATATATGTGCATATATATATATACACGACTCACCCTCGCTGAGGTCTTTGTGGTGCGGAGAGACCGGGTACCTCCGTGGGTACGTCCCTCCTTTGGCTATAATCTTATCATACACGTGATTCTCCCTGTCTGAGACGTCACAACAAACACCACGTCAGCTCTAAATACTCAGATAATCGTTTGGCACTTATGAATGTGAGCGAGGGGGAGGGGGGGTGATGGGTGAGGGGGAGGCGGAGCTACAGAGCATTCTGATACGGAGAAACTTCCCCTTAGAGGAAGCCGTGAGACGTTTCTTTAGACAGACCTGCACAATCCTGCCTGTTATCAGGATAACTCCGGGCCCTGTGCATGCGCGACTTCCGAAGTGACGGGCTGTGAGGGCAGAGATAAAAACACAACAGTAAATAAGTAATGATAACAACAACGAAAGAACAAAAAAAGAACAAAACCGTAAGCTCTTTCTGATATAAATATCACAGGATGGAGACGCGGCTGGTGTTTCTCCCCTGATGGCGCGTGTGAGATCGCGGCGGAGGATCTGACCTTTCCGAGTTGCTGTCGAGCGACTGGCAGCTCCCGGATATGGAGTTTTCCGCGCTGCTCCAAGGGTCCAGCACCTGGAATTAAACCACGTATGAAAACGCTAAAACCTGCTTACTGTACGTATAAACCATATAAACCATTTAAACTTCACTGTTTAGTGGTTTAGTGCTCAGGGTGGGATTTAGCCACGTATGTACCTGTTAAAGAGTTTGTAGAGATAGTTAAAAGGTTAAAGCTGTAAATGATCCGATCAACTTTAATGTAATCAGTGATATTATTATTATTATTATTATTATTATTATTATGATTTCAGGTTGAAGTCCACTTACATGTTTGTCTGTGTTCATGTACAGCAGAACGTATTAAAACACAGAAATCACACGGACAGAGGATGTTCGTACGAAATGTAAAGATATCGTTGAAAGAGTGATTTCTGACCAACGTACAGACACGACCTTTATTTTACCTGTACAGATTGGAGGCACTATATAGTAGTTTAGTACTCAGGGTGGGATTTAGCTTTGGGTTTTAGTATCGATGTATGAGCGCTCCAGTAGTGACCGCTCAAAGCTGTTAAACCTAAGAATAAACGTAGGAATTTGACATATTTTCTTAGACAGAATCTACAAAGACCACCTACAATCTACTTTCAAATAACTTGTGAACTGCTATGTTTATTTATTTATTTGTTTGTTTGTTTATTCATTTATTTACAAATTCTGACAAAATTCCTGATGAAGACCCTTAGACTCTATATGATCAAGAGGATTTAATTCAGAAATCTGGGACAGCCCTCTTACTGTATACTATCTGACTAAATATAATTATTTTCAGTTCACTTCAGTTACACATAAATTACTTTCAAGGTAACATAAACCTGGACAACGGTGAGGTAGAATATGATATGCAAAGCGGTATTGAGTATATAATTAATAATAAGATTAGAAATGGTGGATTGAATTGAGTCTGAAATGTGTGTCTGCGTGTGTGTGTGTGTGTCTGCGTGTGTGTGTGTGTATGACTGGCCACTCACACACTGGTCGCTGGTCTCGGGTATGAACTCTCCCTCACTGTTAATGCTGGTGTAGGATCCTTGGCGAGCGATTCGCTGCTGCCGCTCCGGGACGTAGCCGGGAGGCGGAGAGCTCCGCCCAGTGTTCTGAGAACCTGAGAGGTGGGGAGTTGGGGAGGGGGGGATGGGGGGGATATGAAGTTAGGAAATGCGTTACAGACCAGTCTCAGTGTGTGTTTAAAGAGCTCCTAACAGACTTAAATAAAACACATCAGTCACATTTGGGCAGGCAGCACAAGGTCCTGAGAAGTTTGATTAGAATTGCAAAAAACAATCGCAATACAAATTGAACCGGCACATGGGTATCGTGATGAAATCGTATTGGGTGATCCCCATCCCTAGTTGCTACGATACAACATCGATCCTGAGGATGAGAATGAACTTGGCTGTTATCATAAATATCATGATACACCTGTGTTATTAACAGCTTTGTATATTTTATTTGAAACATTTACAAACTGATTTGATATTAAAGTTCTGTATTCAACCTAAAAAATTATAAAACATCAATATATATATATATATATATATATTTATATAAAGTAACCCTCTGTGGACTTAAGTATTATTGTTAATATATACCTAGAAATACACATTACGTTCAATTTAATAACTGCACTTTTCACATGGCTTAAGTAAGGAATATAAAATATTCTGCGATTTTGGGATCAGTATCAGTGAGACATCTCCATTTTAGCAGTTTTGAGATTTTTCATGCGCTATTAAAACATTTTTGTGCGGGGTTTCTTGTGTAAAAAAGCACAAATGAACAAAGATTTATTATCACAATAGTTTTGGTTAAAGCGGTGAGAATGTTGTGCAATTTTGCAAACCGCTATAACTCCGACAATCTTAATCCCAGTGACCAGACCAGCCTGCAGTTGTGTTTGTGGAAATGCAAATAACGCAATTCAGTATCAATCATATGTAGATAGAAACATTAAAGCCAATATGAAAATTTTTGTTCACAGAATCATCAGCCTCCCACCGCTACCACTTTTAGTTTCACTTTAGTTTGTTATGTCAGCGCCTCTAACAATGCTTAGTGAGACGTTCCAGGAATTTTTTTTTTTCTTCTGGAATTTCCTTCTGGATCAATAAAATATCTATGTATCCATCTTATCATAGTACAGAAATGTGGCGTATAAGGTCCGAATAGACATCAAATCCAGTAATTGTATACACAGTAGAGACGGGAATCACCAGGGACGAGCTGATACGATATTATCATGATACCCGGGTGCTGATTCAAATTGTATTGCGATTATGTAAGTATCATGAGTTCATAAACATCCAGATGAGACATACTTTTTTTTTTTTTTTTACATTTGCTACAATTCTTAACGGATTATTTGCTTGTACCAAACGCCGTATGCACGCCAGTGAGTGAATAGTTTACAGTGCACCACCTACGGGAGAATATAGGAACAGCAGCACCTGAAATGTGAGTGAGTGTATACAGTATATATCAATTATTTTAAAAAATCATAATAGAATTAGACTCTTGAGTCAGTGTAACTAAACATGAATATAATATAAACTTCAGACATGCTAATTGAAAATCGGGGCACGTCCGTATAACCAGGCAACACATGGTAACGAGTCGACACACATCTCCTAAGTGTTTATCGTTATCTCTCTCGCCTTCATTTTTTTTTTTTCCTGAAATATTAATTTTCTATTCATAGCTCCCAAATGAAGCAAAACCAGTGTTAGTGATGGTTCAAAGCTTGCAAAAGAAGAATATAAAGCAATTTTTACTTTGAAACTGTTTGTGTGTTTGTAATTCTATAAACCTTTTTTTTTTAAACATTTAGTTTTTTTTCACAATCCAGCAATCCAGGCAGCACTTTCTCTACACAAAAGCCACTTTGTACGAGCGCTGTCTCGGTGTATTGACCTTGAGGGCCTTGATTAAAATGCTAGCCAAATAGCATGATGTAATAATCCTGCGCTCAGTGCAAGAGCCGTCTACATCGGCGTGAAAATACCCTCTCTGTACGAGAAAACCGACTGGGATGGGATGGGGATCAGAGTGGAACGAAGCTGCCAGAGTCTCTGAATCATTAGACTGAAGGCAGACATAAACAAACTCCTCCAGATGCAAAATCTCGAAGAAGTCCTGCCTCGCTGCGCGCCTCACAAGCTGAAAGAAACCCCCTTCCCTTCTTCGCAAACACACACACACACACACACACACACACACAAAACCAGAGCCACTGGCTCGGTCCGCTAATAGTGTCTGACAATCTGATTGGCCGGATGCCAGCGAGCCATTGTGCAGCAGCTAGTGAGGGTGAACAGGAAAAGGATGAAGACCCAGTGCTCACGGAGGAAGTCAAAGAAACAACAGACAGAGAGTGAGAGCAGGAGAAAGAGAGTTTCGGAGAAAGAGAATAAAGGAAACAGACGACCAAAGAAGGGTACGATACTAAAGAGAGAATGTACAAGCTCTGGATAGAGAGAGAGAGAGAGAGAGAGCGAGAGAGACGTGACGCAACATCCGAGAGTAATGCAAGGCAGCGTCCGAGCATCTTCCTGTTCCACTAATTCCTCGTTAGTCTTTCCTCTTTGTGGTGAGCTGCCTGCGTACGTGAGCTCTACTGTAAACATGAGCCGCTACCCCGCACACGTGATGCTGCACTTCCACACCAAAATGCTTTCATTAGAATGAAAATAACGAAACCATTCGAACAATCCTTATTAAAAAAAAGAAGAAGAAGAAGAAGAAAAAACTCTATAAATACAACAACACTGCAATCCTAGATAAGCTAGCATGCCTTTGTTTCAGTTCAGCGTAGACGGATTGCATGGAACTTATAACATAACATAACAGAACTTAATACGCACTGTCAAATTCTCAGTGCGACCTCTCAAAATGGATCTAGACTTAACTTCTAACACCATATATTTCTCCGCATACTGTACTGTAACTTTCCATCCATCCATCCATCCATCTAGGAACCTCTGTAGTCCATCTAGAGGCCGTGGAGGCCAACGGTGACCACAACCGTGGTAGGACCTCCTCAACCTCAACATTCACTTGCTCATTAAAACACTACGGGCAATTTGGGAACGAATCTTTACGTCTTAGGACTGTGGGAGGAAACCGGAGAACCCACCAAACACGGCGAGACAATACAACCTCCATGCACACACACCCGGCCTTGGGAATTGAACCCGGAACCTGGAGGTGCAAGGCGACAGTGCTAACCGCTAAGCCATTCTACAAAGTTTAAGCCTTTAACAAGATCCATGGCTTATATAATACTCACGTCGACTTTCTTTAATCACTTTGACCTGCCCGAACGATATACGTTCGCCATTTTAGAGCACAGGTGTAATAAAGACAAAGTAGTACCGATGCCTACGTTTACTTTCATGGCAGGAATGAGCTATTATGAGCTAAGTATGAAGCGGATATTAGCGCCTATACTGTACAGTTGGCGCTTGGTATCTGGTTGGTATTCATTCCAAGCCATCCTGAGGATACCGATAACTGCAAATGCTCAAGGCCATTATATAAATATATATTATATGTATGTATCCTGCATACTTTGAACCATCTCCATCTCCAGATGATGTATAATATCTAATACAATGTACGGTAAATGCTAGAACTGTGAATCATAGCTAGACTACCGGTTCGATAAATAGTTTGAACATTGTGATTTTTAAATCTACTAAAAAGATCTAATAAACACTGAAATGCTGTGCTGATCGTATAAATCTTACGTCTCGTACAGAGCGATAATCTTTTTCTCCAGTAGAGTAGATGGTGGTTATTGCACCTGCTGCTCAAATCTCAGCAATACTCTTGTAAAATGCGAGTATCGGTAGAACATGCAAGCGGCTGCTATATTTTACTATAGCTGTGGTATGCTTTTAAGGAATTTGTTAATTTTAGTTGATTTAACAGCTGTTTACCTAAGCAAGTGTAAATCGATTCCGAATCAAAAATTGCATGGTTAATTAAATTGCATAACATTGGTCAATGCTTTGTAATTACTTGGTAGATGTTTTATTTTAGGAAATAATTACAAGAAAAAAGATCTAACAATTTAATTTTCTAATCATTGCCTTTGGGTACTTAATTGCTTTTCAGGATTTTTTTTTCTCTCCCACTGAAACAAAGAGCTCTGCTGTACTCAGGAGAAGCGTGTTTCAGCAGCAGCTCATTTACACAGACCCTCAAATAGCGCATTTGGAAGAGGAGTGAAATAAAGAGAGTCTGAGGTGTATTATCTGAGGGTTATTTCAGCAGGAGAAAACACACACACACACACACACACACACACTTTAGGGGAGCTCTGAGACCTGGGTTACCTTGTTAAAGAAATTGTAAATATTTATGGTAACCTTTAATTGAAAGCCACATTCAAGTTGTCCAATGTTTAAAATAAAATATTAAAATAAAATATTAAACACTAAATTTTTAAATTAAATTAAAGTATGATGCATAAAGGGTTTTTTTACATTCACAATTGTTTAAATGAAGAAAGCTCCAGTCAGTATGAGCTCTTGCATGGTATTTGGCCTGTTTTTTTGTAATCGAACTGGTTTTCATTAGTGCCTCGGCTGGATTATACCAGTCTGATCTGGCAACCCAGTCGCACTCAAATACCATTTGTTGTCATGCAAAACGCAGTAATGAGGTCTGAAATGGTATTTCGCACTTTGTGATGGTTGAACTTTGAGCTTTGCACACAGTTTGCACACAGTTTGCATGCGATGGATCTATACGGATCATACTGTAGTTCCAACTATGGTCCACTAAATCCTACGCGCATCACTTCATCTGAACAGATTCAGTTTAGTTTTGCTTTTTGGTTCTTTCTGGAATTTTTGATCCACTGCTGCTTGAATACACAGATCAGGATGTTTAAAAAATAGAAATGAATTTTAGTTTATCACATGCTACCTTATTTACACTTGTTCTAAAAGAACAGATTTTTCATACTACAGGGTGGGCCATTTATATGGATACACCTTAATAAAATGGGAATGGTTGGTGATATTAACGTCCTGTTTGTGGCACATTAGTATATGTGAGGGGGCAAACTTTTCAAGATGGGTGGTGACCATGGATGGACCATCAAACTTATTGGGAATGGCCCCCAAGGTCTCCCGATCTGACCCCCTTAGACTTTTATCTTTGGGGTCATCTGAAGGCAATTGTCTATGGTGTGAAGATACGAGATGTTCAGCACCTGAAACTACRGATACTGGAAGCCTGTGCTGGCATTTCTCCTGTGGTGTTGCTATCAGTGTGTGAAGAGTGGGAGAAGAGGGTTGCATTGACCATCCATCACAATGGGCAGCACATTGAACACATTTTATAAGTGGTCAGAAACTTGTAAATAACTCATGAAAGAATAAATTTACGTTAAATCCAAGCACACCATTGTTTTTCTTGTGAAATTCCCAATACGTTTGATGTGTCACATGACCCTCTTCCTATTGAAAAAACAAAAGTTGGATCCAAGATGGCCGACTTCCAAATGGTCACCATGGTCACCACCCATCTTGAAAAGTTTGCCCACTGACATATACTAATGCGCCACAAACAGGACGTTAATATCACCAACCATTCCCATTTTATTAAGGTGTATCCATATAAATGGCCCACCCTGTATAGCTGCATAATGCAGAGGTCTAAGGTCCCATATCGTCTTTAGGACACATTTTATTAAATATGTTTATCATGTCTGCATTATTACTGTATGTACAAAACCATTCAATACTTCCAAACATAACTTAAAAATGAATGAATAATGTTACAGAAGAATATGTGCATGCCTGTAAAGAAAGCAACATATTACATGACACACTAGTTTTAAAATGGAAACAATAAAAAAATAAATAAATAAATAAACTTTATGTAGACTTGCATGAAAATAGAAACCAGCAAGTGAGACAAAGTTAGCAGAAGAAATCGGACATATACTCCAGCACGCTCAGTAAAACCTTCCAGGAGGTTTTACCCATAAAACCTCCCACATGCCACAATGAGTGTGTGTGTGTGTGTGTGTGTGTGTGTGTGTGCTCACTGGTGGATGGGTGGCGTCCCCTGGGCTCGGAGGACTGATACGCTGTGCTCACGTCCCCCATGGACTGCGAGGCTTTGATTCGAACCTGCTTGCCCCCTGAGTGATAGGTCAGGGACGAGACCTGTAGAAAACACACCACTCGGTTTACACGCTGACGTTCACGCGCTCTACGCTCCGGCTTCGTGTCCTTGCGCGTTACTCACGTTGCTGTGTTCTTCTGTTAGCAGCAGGATCTTGATGCTCTTCATGTTGGAGCTGCGATCCAGCAGGTCGATAGCCTTGTCCAAGTCATCCTGGCTGTGCAGCGGGATTGACATCTAAACAAGCAAAAACAAAAAAACAAAAAAACAAACAAAAAAACAACGGTCTGTGTCTGTAATCTAAATCTTTAAAATGTATCAGAGCGAGTGTGGTGTGTGAGACTGGATCGGTACCTCGTTGTTCATATAGTGCAGGCCGAGCTGCTGGCCGAAGACGCTCTTGACCTTTTGCTGGACTTCCTCAAATTGCACTGGCCGAATGAACATCAGTATCCTGCTCACACACACACACGCAAACACAAACACTTGCTCAGGAGCTGCCGTGGAATTGCACACCTAGCATAGCTGTGGTTTCTCCTGGCACCTATAAACAAACCACAGTCTTTTCCTTTTCCGCTCAAATTCCAGTCTGAGAGCTGAGCTAGGGAATGTCTGAATGTGTGCGTGTGTGTGTGTGTGTGTGTGTGTGTGTGTGTGTGTGTGTGTGTGTGTGTGCGTGTACCCTCAGAGGTCATCTGTACTCCTCTGTATATTTGTGTGCACATGAATAATAAAATACACACCGTACCCGTATCCCACTTCTCGTTACTCTTACTCACGCTCACCTTCTCTCTCCGTTGAACTCGAACTTGATCCTGACGTCGTCCTGGAGGAAACAAACAAGAGAGTCGTGAGGACAGGCACAGCTCGAGGATATCTTTATCTTACTGAGTGTGTGTTTGTGTGTGTGTGTATATGTTACCTGTCTGTTAGCCGTGCTAACAGTGTTCGCAGGCTTGGCTTTGGCCATGTCGTAAGCTGGCACGGGCTGCCGCCTGGTCATCTGCAGCGCCACCAGGTCCTTCATTATGGAGTGGAGAGCCTGTCTTTCATCTACAGAGAGAGAGAGAGAGAGAAAGAGTTTTTACATGCAGGAGTGCTGTTGTTATAATGACTAATGTCCCTAATGTTAGCTGTTCTGTTACTCGGGCAGAAGTCAAAAGAGCCGTTTGTGTTTCTTCTCGTGTTTTCTGTAAGGCAAAGAAATGACCATAATCGTCTCCGGTGTGTCTGGTTTTCGTCTGGTTGGCATTAAACAAGCCGATGAGATGATCCTCCCTATTGTGACCTCATATAAGAAGGTTGTAGCTGGTTGCAGATCTCTGGTTGGGCGTGGCTCAGCAGTATGTTATTTACATCGATACTAACATGGTGCACTGGCAGGAGGAGGAATGAAACAGAGCGAGTCTGAGGGATGAAATGATGCAGGGGCATTTCAGCTGGAGAGTTAAAACATACGCACACTTTTAATTTAGTCGTATCCAATTCCCACCCGTCATTGGTGCGTTTCCCCATCAAGGCTACTACTATCAGTCAGGGTGGGCCGAAGACTCTCACGTGTTTCCTCTGAACCTCGTGACGCTGCCAGCCGCATCTTTTCAAACTGCTCCCTTACACACCGCTGGGAACGGCGTAACACACTGAGGAAAGTCCGAGCCGTTCCTTCCGCTTGCATGAGCTTCGTGAAAGTGCCTCTCTCATCCGACTCCTCTTAGAGAGCTCGGCCAATCAGCTCTCTCCAGGCCACTGGCTGCGAGAGGTTACAGCATCACCTGGGAACCGATTTCGGAATACAAGGACGTGAGGGTTTGGAGGTGGCTGCAACATTAATTACTTAATGGGAGTAAATTAAACAAGTAAAGCATCTGTTTGATTGTGTAAGGCAACATTATCTATGTAATGAATAAAACACTCAGTTATAGGACGTGCTGCAGAGTTACCACTGTCTCAAATCAGACGTTGTTGCAAATCGGCTTTTTACCACCGATGGCAAGGAGAAACTCCCTGAGATGGCAGAAGGGAAGAAACCTTAATAGGAACCAGACTCAACAGGGAACACATCCTCATTTGAGTGATCAATTCTTTCCTCTATTTTAACCAAAGGCATGATCAGTGGTCGGTTTCTACCCTCCGGAAGGCCCAGATTCTATTCCCAGCCGATGCCTAAGCCCAAGCCACCTGATACATTGACGGTCCCAAGTCCGGGGAAATCTAGACTCGATCGCAAACTTTAAACATGATCCACTGGATGCAGTGCTGGTTTATCCGAGCCAGGATAAAATGGGAAGGTTGCGTCAGGAGCTCTGTAAAACCTGTGCCAACTTGTTGTGCAAATCAGTGGGTTCGCTGTGGTGACCCCTCGACGGGAGCAGCCGAAAGACTAACAACATGATGAACATTTTGTCCACCTATTGGTACACTTCTTGTTGTGGAAACATTCCGTGAAACCAATTAGGTTTGGTTATCATTTCCATTAAAGGGGAATGGGGCAGGGCGATTAACCCAAATATTCAGGCGTCATTTGAACATTGCCAGAGACTCAGATGTACCGACATCTAGAGGAAGTTCATTCTACCACCTAGGTGCCAGACGAGAAAACAGCCTACATGCATGTCCTCCTCAATCTCCGAGAGATGGTGGGACCAGCCGAGCAGCGCTGGAGAATCGATTGGAATTGGAATTTGGACTGTTGGAGGAAACTGGAGTACATGGAGAGAACCCTGCAAGCACGGGGAGAACATGCAAACTCCGTGCACACAGAGGCGGGAATCGAACCCTCGACCCTAGAGGTGCGAGTCAACAACGCTAACCAGTACGCCACTGAGCCGCCAAAAAGGGAAACAAATGTTCAGAAATATGTATTATTTGTTAATTGTGAATGAAATGTGTAATTTTACAGACTGTCAGATAAAACTGTTCCTTTTTACGACCTCCCTCGTCACTAAACACGTCTTCCAAGCAAATACTGAGTGACGTCTTTGGGAGGTTGTCTGGACGTCTTCTGATCTAGCGCATCCTACCTCACCTCATTCAGTTGGTCACGTGACGTCCAGTGTTGAGAAGTGTTTCAGACGTGTACTGTGTACTGGGTAGGTACCCCTGTCCACCACCTTTTCAGCACCGCTGTGTGTTTTAGTCATCATTTGAGGGGGATTCAGACTCATGAAAATTCGGACGTCGTTTCAAAAGTTCGAGGCAGAACGATTGGGTCAAGTGATCTGGCTTAGGTTTAGGCGATTTCTAGAGTGATCGCTAGTTCGAATCCCGGGTGGTGCTGTAACCTCTCGCAGCCGGAGGTCTAGAGAGAGCTGATTGGCCGAGCTCTCTCAGAGGGGAGGGATGAGAGGTACTTAGTGCTCCCACATGAATCACGGCTCTACAGCCAGTCAGGGGCGTCTGTGAGCTCGGCAACGGAGGGAGCGGATAGCGCTGTCCTCCGAGTGTGTTACGCCGCCCCCAACGGTGCGCGAGCGAGCAGTTCGAAAAGATGCGGCCGGCTGGCGTCATGTGGTTCGGAGGAAACACGTGATAGTCTTCGGCCCTCTCGGCTGAGTGGTAGTAGTAGCCTTAATGTGGGAGCCCCCTAGTGACGGGGAGGAATCGGGGAAAAAAAAAAAAAAAATTTAAACTACTATCTGCGAATCTGTTGTTGCTATGTAAACGTTAACACATTACCTAAGTTAAGTGCACTAGTACAGGCTATATCAGTGATCCGCAGCCACGCAATTGTCAGAGCTGCTGTTCCCGAAAATGATCATCGCCAGGAATTCTGGTCGAAATTATCCGGAGCGATTCATCTCAAGCCGAGAAGCGCTCTTGAACCGTTCCGCTTTCTTTTCATATGCTTGGACAACCTTCTGACAAGGTTATTGCTTGTCCTTGTCACAATTAACTATAATTATGTATAAACAATTAGAATCTCTCCCTTTTCATTTGTAAGTCGGAGGTCTTGTAATCAAGCATACAGACAAACACACACACATAAGTCATAAGTCATGTCAATGTAACAGACTCTTTAGGGCAGGACAGAGATGTTTGATCCGTGTTTCTTTAAGATCTCGGTTCTCGTGTTTGAAGTGTGAGACGGAGCTGTCTTGGCTTCACTTGCTCGGAGAAGGAAAATAGTCTCAGTGTGTAGCTTGGACTGACTTCACACACCTCCACAGAGAGAGGGAGAGAGAGAGAGAGAGAGATCCGGAGGAGCCTCCTCTACCATGTGCAAACCTGTGGCTTGGACCGGCTCACACTATGCAGGCAACATGACAAGTCTGAATATGTGTGTGTGTGTGTGTGTGTGTGTGAGAGATTGCAGCAGTTTCTGTTTCAAGGCTTCGTTAAGCCTAGTAAAGGTGAACTGCACCGGTTATTTTCCCCTGAAACTCCAGAAGGTCACGTAACTGTCGCAGTACCCTATTGGCTGAACATTAACTCAGCTTTACCTTGTGTTCGTTAAACAAGTAATGATCACTTACTCATTTTTGCGATGTATAAGTGTGTGCGTGTGTGTGTGTCCTCTTCTGTACTCAGATCCGGAGTCGTCACTCACACACTCGGTTTTCTGACACCACCCATTAACGACCTGGGAATAAAAACACACAGCTTTTAGGATCATGGTCTGCGTCGTTACATCGTTTCTCATCCAAACAAACTTATTACATTAAATAAGTTGAAGTTACAAACTCATCATCAGTTGCGCAACAACTCAGAGAGATCGAGGTTTCGAGTAGATCTGAGGTTTTGCTCGTGTTTAAGCATGACCAAAACAACCTCAGGACGTCTGAGTGTCATCACTAGAGAACTGGCTGGGGTACAAGCGAAATATTTACAGCATGAGTACAAATAAATATGAGCTGTGTTTAAATTGGAAACCCGACTAGCCGTCGCGCGAATCCGGCTGATGCGCCATATGGACCGTTTAATGGAAACGGGAAACGCTTTCACGGCTGTCACGATTTCTGTCTGTTATGAAAAAAGCCGTTTCAGTTACGTATCAGATTCTTTCATGTTGAGATTCATTCATGTTTTGCTGCACTTTGCTGCTGATTTTATAAATTAAAAAATATGTTTGCATTTGAGGTGAGAAAAATTTGCTATTCCACCGTATTGCACTTTTTATTATTTGCTTAATTTGCTTAATAATAAATATTTCTTTTTATTCTCACCACTGGCTTGTAACTTTACAGCAGGATGAAATTCCTGTCTTCACACCTTGCAGGTTTGTTAGGAAGCTGGAGGTCAGAGTACAGGGTCAGTCAGGATACAGCACCTGGAGTCGAAAGGGCTAAGGGCCATGCTCAAGGGAGCCAGCTTGGCGGTAGGGGTAGTAGGGGGCTTGAACCCTTCAGATTGGTAACCTATAGCCTTAGGCATGATCAAGCCCCTTGGTCTTAGCGATGGTTGGTTTCAAAGCATCATCCTCTGGTGTTTGAGTAGTAAAATAAATACAATGGAACATTGGATTACGAGCATAATTCGTTCCCGGAAGTGAGCTTGCGTTCCAAAACACTCGTAAACCAAATCGAAACTTCCCATAAGAAATAATGAAAACTCAAATTATTCATTCCACAGCCCCAAAAAATTAAATACATAAAAATAATTATGTACGTCTCACACAGTAAAACTCCTCATCCCTCCCCCCACCTCGCTTTTTAAGTTTCACAACAAACACACACACACACACACACAATGGAAACACTGTTTTAAATGGAGAAAAAAAGAAATCTCTCTAATGACACTCGCGTGAGCACATACTAACGGAATCACTGCTGTAAAGTAAAAAAACTTTACCTTTAAAAAGAATCGCAACAGAACAGAGTTTTCTGTGTAGAGCAGAGAGTGTCTGTGTGTGTGAAGGTTGGGTGGAAAGGCGAGAGAGTGTGTGTGTGCGTCGTTGTCAAATTACTCGTGCGCACACATAGGAGACATGCTGAAACAGAGAGGGAGATGTTGATTATACCAGTAAGAGACGAGCACTAAGACACAGCAGGGGAGACGATTACCCACAATTCCGCAACGCAAGAGAAAGAAAAATCATTGGCTCAGTTGTGATCACGTGACGTTCTGCGTCAAAGCAAGAGAGCATGCGTGATACATGATACTCAGCACTCAAGATTTATAATTCAAGACTTGCTCGTTTTTCAAGTCTTTGCTCGTCTTGCAGAACACTCGTAAACTGCATTACTCGCAATCTGAGGTTCCACTGTAGTAGTGTAAAACTATGACATTTTTACATTATGCTCTCTCCATGTGACAATCTGCTCCACTCCTACTTTGAGCTAAAAAAGCAACAACACTAAAGGGCTAAAAGCTAGACCACAGCAGTAATGTAGTTAATTTTCAAAAACTAAAAACAGGTGACTGCCTGGAAGGTACTTCATCATTATTGCAATCATTATCAAAAAGGCTCGAATCAGACAATCCTGTAGACATGCGTCCTGATTTTCAGATATCCAACGTAACAAACGGCTATTGAGCCAAACCGCGGGCCGACTCTTGGCTCAAGTCTCGTCCATTGTGAGACTTATGAGTCAGCACGGCGAGTTTTCCGGAAGGATCGCCTGCCAACCCAGCGGCCTGTGCCAATCGCACACATCTGTTGTAGTGGGTTGTGAAATTTTGATTCGGAGTTATGAAAACCCCTGGCGAAAGTCTTAAGGCCAGAACACATGCAGAACATAGAGATGGGAAGAATAAGGCAGGACAACATTTTGCGTGCATGTGTTCGGTTTTCCATGTCTGTGCCCGAGCATAGCGGTGTCGTGAGAAAAGTGTGCGTGCGTGTTAGGGTTATATACGCATCTGGAGTGGAAAAGAAAAAGAAAAAAGAAAAAAATAGCCGAAACGTGAGCTTCGCTGGCACGGAGGGAGTGTGGTACGATTCATCCACCCAGAGAAAAATATGTGGGAAATGTTCGCCATTTAGAGAAGCTGTCTAGTTTCAGAACCTCTGCAGCTGTAAAGCATAAAGGAGTATAAAGAGGATAAAGGTATAGATCCAAACAGAGTGTCGTGCTGATCCGTAATAACACCGGATTACCGCTGCAGGACCTGTACTCTGGAGTATTGAGGAATCCCACAAGAGCATTGCTGAGCGCAGGCACTGATCCCAAGGTTTCAGTTCCAGTTAAAAAAATCACTCGAAGCTGTTCAGGACACTTGAGTTCGTCCACTCCATCGTACAAATGTGTGTGCAAGCACGTGTGAGGCTGCCTCATGTATCTTGTGCACGTGGTGAAGTTCTGAGATGTGAACAGTAGTTTTAAGGAGAAGTTCTGCAATTTTTTACTACCTGTATGATGCATCTCTCTCTGGATCTATCTAAACATTGACTTGGAAACTAAGTTCCTCGAGTATGTATCGCCATGGAAAACTTTCTAAGAATCGGTGGCAATTCCTTAGCTTAGCAGTCTGGTACGACTTGGTGGGGAAACGAGAGAGTCTCGGATTCATGAAGAAAAGTAAGTTCAGTTTAGCGGTTTGGAAACCCTTTGGTTTGGAGGAGCAGCACCACAGCACGGTAATCGATTGAAGGCTCTCTTGATAACGCAGCCGTCTTCGCATCCAGCTCTCAAGTGGCATGTAGAAATAACAGATGATGTCCCATTTAACGACACTGAAAAAAACCCACTTTAGATAAGCGTTACGTGGTACTTGGAGGAGGATCTACCAAACTAAAGTCTTGGTGCCAGATCCCACAGCGCACCTTCAGTGGACTTGTTATGGCTGATCAGGGATGTTTATAGTTTCAGCTGTTATATTATATAAGTTCAATAAATGCATATTCAACGAATGTTTTTAGTAATCGTGATCTCAATAGTATTTACCAAAATAGTCGTGATTATCATTTTTGCCATAATGGAGCAGCCCTAGTACAGGCTACTTACACCTACCAGAGGCACAAACCATCTTTGCTACTTCTTTTGTTCCATAATGGGACCAGTAAAAAATAAGGACTGGGAGGTGGCTGTTGAAACGGTGAACAAGTTGCACACTATCAACTCTCTCAGAAATACAGACCATCCAGGATACCAGTTTTTTGGGTTGTTGTTTTTAACTGCACCACCCAAGTAGACTATTTCCCAAAACTTATATTAGAGATGGAAAATATTCAGGAAAAGGACATCTTCTGCCATGAAACATACAAGCAACAAAGCAGCAGATCTCTGGACTTTCCCTCGACAGTGACGACACGAGCCTTGACCAAAGTGTGTTTTGTCTCTGTGGGCAGATCTACAAACACACAAGTATCTCATTATCACTGCTCTGTTCTCTTCTGAAACATTCGTTACATTACTTCCTCAGACTTCTTCCTTTGATTCCCGTCTCTCTCTCTCTCTCTCTCTCTTTTTTCTTCCTTTTCTCAGCTGCATATTTTCTTCTCTCTGGTCCGACCGCAGACCACAAACACAAGCAGCACGTCCGATTTGTTCCTGCCGTTACCGTCTGAGAGAAACCATTCGGGCCTTTCATCCAGCTCTGGCTCGTGTTGGAATTCATCTTAAGAATGCTGGACAAGCAAAAAAGGCATTCGTGTCGCATGTAGTCACTTGGCAGGGGCTTTACACAGTGGAGAGGAGTGGAGAGGTCAGAGTTAAAGAGGTTAAAGAATGCTGGTTTTCGTGAGAGTTGTCTTCTCAAGGACAAGATGAAGGTCCCAGGCTTGGTCTTGTATTGCGCTTCATTAGAACTTTGAGGCTTAGATGACTGATCTACAATCATGTTGTGCATGTTTGTTTTTGTTTTTTTTCTCAAGTGCAGTGGAGTCATCAGTGTTGCAACAGGGCTGCAGAGATACACAGTGTATTTCCCTAATTGTTGAACGCGTGACAACTTGCGAAACTCGAGTACTCTTTAAATGGATTTTTTTATTGGTTTGCTTGGTTTAACATTTCAAGCTTATATTTCCAACCAGTTATACCAATCCCAACTGGTGCCCAAAAAAACTATTATTTCAGGACCCTAAAACAGACAAAACCTCAGAACACTCAGTAGGCACAGCGGCAGCCATGTTTCTTAGTCTGGGGATCACCAGGGAGCATCCGATACAATATTATCACGATACTCAGGTGCCGATTCGATTCGTATCCTGCCAAAACGTGGTATCTGTGCTTAAAAGTGTCTCACCTCTGTGAAAACGTGAATTTTCAGATAGGATCATGTAACATCACTTTCCATAATACTTAATGCTCCTCATCTCCCGATCCATGCTTCGTTTTGTGTAAATGTGCATACACGTTTATATCTTTATCAGATAAAAAGAAACACATTTGCTAAACACAATTCCATGCCGTTTTACGTCTGTAGTGTCCGTGACTTTTTCCAATTCAAATCTATCAATGATCTTGATTGTCGTTCAGATGAAACTTGGCCCATTCAGATTTCACATGAAAAGACATAAAGCTGAAAAAGCATATTATTCTATAATGCTATATTGTTAAGATATTGCAACATGAATTTGATGTGGTTACGGACACTACAGATTTTTTGTGCTTTTTGCATTATAAATGATTATTGCTTGAAGCGAGACAGTATAACGCTGGAAAATGGATATTTTTCGAGCACATATAAAATCATCTCTCCAAAACGGCTGAAGTTAGGAGCTTGGAATTTTTAGGGGAGCAAGAGATCACTTCCATGTTGCATAAACTTCAGATGCAGCTTCTTAAGCCACACACATATTCTGCATTACATGTATAACATCAAAAAATGATAATAAAACCAGCACCAATCCTGTGTTTTGGCCAACTATAACGATTTTATAAATATGCCTTTATGATATTATTTCTTCTTAGATTTTGTTTGAGTGCACCACCTGTAGGATTATATAAGTTAAGCCGTTATTTGTCACATATACATTACAGCACAGTGAAATTACCTCTTTTCATATCCCAGCGTAACTGGGGTCAGAGCACAGGGTCAGCCATGATACAGTGCCCCTGGAGCAGATAGGGTAAAAGGCCTCGCTCAAGGCCCTAACAGTGGCAACCTGGTGGAGCTGGGGATCGATCCGCCAATCTTCAGATCAGTAATTCAGTGCCTTCGCCCTCTGAGTCACCACCGCCCTATATAAAAGCTATATATACGCTCTACAAAAGAACTTCAACATTTTACCACTCAAACCTCAGCTCACCCCGCAAACATATATAAAGTTTAAAAGTAATTTTTTAAAAATCGATTCTGGTGTCAGTGTGGCACCACACAAAAGAATCGCGATTCGTAACTGAATCTATTTTTCCCCCACACATCTCCAGTTGATGGCGAGTACCCATGGTGACAACCATGCTGTTTTTCACTTTCACTACAGTGTCCATTAGATCACACGAGAAATTCAGCACTCCGGACTGAAATTGAATTTGCTCAACTGTACAGTACCGTAGGCTAAGCTATGATGTCCAGAAGGTTAGCTATATGCAATAACATTTTTGACCTAAAGATACAATGAGCTTATCAGGATGTGACCCGTCATAGACTAGATGTAGATAAAAAAAAAAACACAATATACCTCAGATCAGTTTCCAGTCTCTATCCTGGGCTCATCTTTATAACTGATTAATGATAATAAATAAAAAAATCCACGTTGTGCATAGAGCAGTTGATTCGTTCTCTCTCTTCGGCGGATTAGAAAACAAATAAAGGGCTTTTACCTTTTTTCAGCTCCACTCTACACTCTGTTGTTCGTTACTCTCTCGATCCTGACTGATTTCACTCAGTACCTCTTTAACCTTATAGTCATGCTTGTGGCTGAGGTGTGATTACTTTTGATATATCTGTGCCTGAGCTGGCATATGACATATGAGTGCAAATTTTTCTGGGGTATCCCCTGAATCGGAATTATTTACGTTGCTATGGGAACACTGAGTTAATCGTACGTCAGAGTTTTTTTGTTTTGTTTTGTCTTTAAAGTTTCTATTCCACAGTTTTTAAAGTAAATTAAATTCATTAAGTGTATGAAAGTTGTAAAGGTTTCGATTACAACGTTCTTGTCCACCTGCACACAAAGCATCGTTAGTGCATGCGGTCCTCTCGCTCTCGCTAGTTTATCTCCCGCGGTTCAATCTAAACACAGATTAATTCTCCACTTTTGCCATTTACCTCAAGCACAGAGTGTAAATATGAGTCACAGTGACCAAGCTTTTTTTCGGTGGCACTCTGTCGTCATGCGTCCAATTATCTGATTAAATACAATGATTTGACTATCGGAATTAAAACTGTTTGCACACATCACATGCAAAAAGAAAAAGTTAAATAAAAGTAAGTAACAGAATTTTTTTGTTGTTTGACAGTGCCGGCAAAACAGCACAGTACAGAGAGGGGAAAAAAAACAGCGCTGACAGGGCGAGCTATCCAGAAGTAAACAGATGTGTTGTTCTGTTAAGAGATAAACGTCACACTCCGTTGTGCAAGCAGTACATGTGTGCTCTTCAAAGTTCCCGTCTGATTGGGACTGTCTTTATCTCATCTCATCTCACTCTGCACGACAATCCAGCCTAGTCAGGCAGTAATTTACAAATTGCACAGCCAGGGAGTAAGAATTGTTTTTAATTAGTTTATAAAAAATTATTTTCGTCCGTCTTGGGGACTGCCCTAAACTTATTTTGGCTCTCCAGTTTATCTCACAAACGCTGATTATAGGAGATGAGAGATTGCCATTGTTACTCCAATCACTCATCACCACTGATCCCAACCACTGATCACTCATCACCACTGATCCTAAAGAACGATCACTAATCACCACTGATCCCAACCACTGATCACTCATCACCACTGATCCCAACCACTGATCACTCATCACCACTGATCACAAACCACTGATCACTCATCACCACTGATCACAAACCACTGATCACTCATCACCACTGATCACAAACCAACAATTACTCATCACCACTGATCCTAACCATCAATCCCTGATCAAACTGATCCCGACCACCAATCAATCTTCAAGACTGATTCCACCCACCAATCACTTATCACACTGATCCAACCACCAATCACTCATAACCACTGATCTCAACCACTGTGCCTAATCACCACTGATCCCAACCACCAATCACTCATCAACACTGATCCCAACCACCAATTTATGATCACCAATGATCCCAACCACCAATCACTAACCACCTCTGATCTCAACCATCAATCACTGATCATCATTGTTCCAACCCAGGGCTCCAGACTGTGACTGAAATGGTCACCAGTGTGGCAAAAATTTTATTTAGCGATTAGTTTCATCCAAACAGTCACTAACGGCGACCGACCCTCCCAAAAAATCTAAAAGGCACAAAGAGTCTTTTATCTTGTTATAGACTGCTCTTTGGATGAGTAATTTTGCTTGTCTAGACGCTATACACTACAGAGTTCACTCAGTGCTGAAGAAATCCCTGGCGAAGCTTCACAAACCATCGAGATGACCGGTTCAAATCATCACCCCAGCTCCACGTCAGGAAAATGCACTACTTACAGGACGGTCTAGCACAGACGTTTTCTTTGTTTGTTTGTTTCCATCTTGGGATCAGCAGGGGGTATACTCATGCGCTACACGACTAGCTCATATTTAAGAAAATGACACACCGTCATAAGCACACAAGCCAGTTCGAAAATTAACTGCATCATGTGTCTGTGTCTCTATTTGTCTGTAATCATGTGATGTATTTATCTGTTTTTTTTCGTGGCATGTTTATTTTTGAGCTTTTCACTTAAAAGCTTTGGCTTTCAGTCTGTCTCAGGAATTCCGTCTGGAACTGAATGAACCGTCGTTTTTAATTCATACAAGCAACATCGGTAAGCAAGTCGTGACTTCAAACTCTCGCTGAGCCGAGTTAAGGGAAGAGTAAACACGTCTACACCCGCGTCCCCTTCAAAGACTTTCTTTTTCCCTTTAATTCAGTCATGCTCCGTGTTCTGCTAAATAGTTTAACTGTCTAAATATAGGAACATCACTTGGTTTCATTAGAAGCTGTGGTTTGTTCTTTTCTTTCTTTCTTTTTTTTTCTCGCTTCCTGAGAGCTCCCCGTTTGTACCCCGAGTGCACACCTGGTCCGGTTTGTTTTGGCTGCAAATAAAAGAAAAATCAGCCTTTTTAACAATCTCTGAAGGCCAAAAACACATCTGGCATTCGGAAAATGCGCCACAGTTTACTCTTTCCCCCCCCTTTATATAT
>QMIH01000127.1:1062769-1074568 GCA_003987875.1 Clarias batrachus
TATATATATATATTCTGTATAGTGCTGCGTCCAACTTACACTCACAACTTGGCTTAGCTGGCTAGTTTCATGCTAACTGTGATGAGTGAAATTCGTTTTTACTTAATAGCGCTAATGTTTATGGTTTGATTTGCCTCTGTATTTCCTGAAGATTTTGAAATATTAAACTGTTTAGAAGTATCCAATGAGCACTGAAACAGCTGTGTACATTATGTTGTAAGTTGTTTAAATGCTAAGTCCCACGTGTAGCATCTTCTGATCTACACGCCAAGCTAGTAAATAGTCCTCTATATTGCACAGATATGGGGGAAAAAAAATTTGGTAATGAATCGTCATTCTTTTGTGACTCCCTGTTTTTTTATTTATACATGTTTGCATTTGAGGTCATAAAATGTTGTAGTTCCTTTATAATCCTGTAGGTGGTGCACGCTAAACTATTCACACGTTGGTAGGAAAGAATTATTTGCTATGTGTGTTTAGAACCGTAACAAAATCTGAAAAAAGGTCATTTGATGTTTTCTGTAAAAGCTGTGTAATGTTTTCAATGAATTTTTCAAATTTATCGTTTGTAAGGTGTAAAAGGTGTGAATCAATTCGGGATCAAAAAAGTTACCAACTGATTTAATTGCACAGCAGTTTTTCGAACGTTCATTAACGCAGCGTTCATTAATGTCTATTGATTAAGTCGTTACATGCTGTGTATTTGTGACGCTTAACTTTATTAGCAAAAAAACGGTGGCTGTCCTCTAAAGGAAATTTGACTGCATTGTTCAAGTGGAAAAAGGCATTCAGATGGGTTTATAAGCTGGCGCTCAAGAATATATTATACAATAGCTTAAAACAGAAAGCAAATTAAAGGAGGAGTCAGGGATATTAATCCATTAAGCCTTTTGTCAAATTCAGTCACCATCTTCTCTCTGCATAGGCAATATCCATAAATATGAGGGATGATGGGGGTTCTTCTGAAAGACTACAAGAAGGAGTTTGGTTATTGAATTCAAATATCAGCAACCGTTCTCCAGTATCTCTAGCCTCTTTCCCACAAGAGTGAACCAGGTGCTAGTTCATGTCTGGTGCTAGTGCCGGTTCAATGGTGAACGAACTTTAGATTTCCATGCTCTTTGAGAGTCATGTCATTACATCACTGTATGCATCTGTCTCTACTTTCCCAGCAATCTTAGCAGCAATGCGAGGCGGCAATAATAGCGGTAATGCTAGCGCTGGCAGCAAGCACATTAACAACAATTATGAACTTCAACGTGGTTTTGTGAGCAGTTCTCCTGGCTTTATCGTTACTCGAAGCTGCCCATTGATTATTGAGTAAATTTTTTAAAGATGGCAGCCACAAACTTTTAGTTGATTGTGATAATCCCACTCTCAGACCCAGCCTTAAGTCGTTCTTTGTTCTAGCTCAGCAAAGTGTTGGTTCTAGCTCAGCAAAGTGTCGTCAGGGAACCGAATTTCAAGTCTCCGAACTAGCTATTAGAACTGCCTTGGTGGAAAAAGGGTATCTGTTTCTTCTTTCAAGTACTGAAAATCATTCTTATATGTAAGTATTATTTTTAGCAGGAGTTCATGTTCTCCTTGTACTTGGTGGGGGTTCCTCTGGGTTCTTTGGTTTTCTCCCACAGTCCAAACACAAGCAGATTAGGCTAACTGGCATTCCCAAAATTGCCTGTCATGTGTGAATGTTAGATAGAGGTCCTACATTCCCACGGTTGTAAAAATGGGAAAAAATACAATAGTCACCACTGGCCTTCACTGTCTCTAGTTAGATGGTTCCTAGTTGGATGGATTTTGCTTTATATGTGTTGTGAAAATGTTTGTCAGGAATGGATGTCGCTACTACTGTTATACTGCATAACAGGTTTATCTGCGGTTATAAATAGAAATTCATGATTATATCACTTGGCAATACATATAAGCACTAGTTGGAGAGATTATATCTTCACACTGGCCTGGGAACACCTCGGGAATCCCCAGTCAGAGTTTGTTATATATGCTGAAGTTTGTTGAAATTTTGGCATTTCCTGCTGGAACTGCTACCCCGATTTTGGATCAGAAATATGGACTGATGGGGATACATACTGTACTGTAAATTATACTGACGACTAAGGTGCGTAACTGACTGTACTCTATTTTATGGCTTTTTTTTGTTACACGTAAGTCAGAACAGAAACACAAAGACCATAAAAGCATATGCATAACATCTCATATTACTTTGATGTAAAAGCAAAAAAGAAGCTTTGTTAATATGAAGTAATAACACATGAATGGAAAAAAACACCACATTTTCCTGTGGATATATGTTCCCTCAGGGTACATCAGGTATATTAGTATTGTGTGTATGTAGCGGCAAAAGTTGATGGAAAAAGAGTTTTTAGAAATAGTTAAAAGGTTAAAGCTAAAAATAAGCTGATCAGGCTTAATGTAATCAGTGATGTTATTATTTCAGGTTGAAGCACATGTACATGTCTGCCTGTAACAAAGACGAGCCCCATCACTTTTTAAAAGTGTAATTTCACATGTTTGGTGTGACAACATTATATTGTGTTGGTTTCCACTGGATCAGTCGCTAAATGTTTGGAAATTGTACAAAATATACCTAATTCCTGACAAGATTTGTAATTGACTGTCATGTTATCTCATTACACTCATTGGAAAGAGAGGATATGGAAATGTTTATGTTTACAGAGAGTGAATCACAGAAGACAAGCCGAAAAAGTAGATTTAAGTTTTGTCTTGTCGCGTTAGAATTCACTTCAGCGCTTCAACTAAAGTGAAAACATGAACTAATCCCAGTAAAAATATTCAGTTTAGCTTTTCTAGTTTATATCTATTGGTGCAGGTGTTTGTTTACATTGCGACAGTAGCTTTTTGGTAGCTTATTTTAAAAATAGATTATTAAATCAGACACATAACTGTTCATAACATCGCTTTACTCAACATCTTTATTTGACTTGTGCCACAGGTTAAACTTCAGGCAGATATCTAAGTACTGCAAAAGTTTCATTAAATTCTGGCCAGACAGTTTTGCGTGATGCTGTGACAAAATCTGGCTGGACAGACAGACAGGCAGTCAGACAGACAGATTTTTTTTCTTCTGAGACTGTCTTCAGGTCCTTCAGTGTATGAAACGTTAAGATATAATTGTTCTGATCAACGTACAGAGATAAACTTTCCTTATTTATATAGATTTCTCACCTGAAACTCGCGCGTGCCGAACACGTGACCTCCCCACGCGCATGCGCAGACCAAAAGTATTTGCGTAAGGAGTCTTTAATGAGAAGAAAGTTATTTCAGTGCTGCTGACAGGGAAAGTCCAGCCTCTCCGTTAACCGGGGAAAAGTAAAGCTGACGCTGTCATTGTTTAAGTGCTCCCAGGTGTCAGAAAAGTCGGTAAATCTCGTTTGTCATATCGTGACGCGACAGTGATGGAATTTCTCTGACGTTTGCAGAAAAACAACGAGAAGCCTCCGGCGTCTTTTCATGGTCGCTCCGTGTCAGTAAACCTCTCTCGCTGCAAAAAAAATATGTGTATATATATATATATATATATATATATACAAAATATATATATATCAATATATTTGACTTTTATTTCCGTGAGTAGTCCAAAAGGTGCAAGAGTAAGCGAGTCGCCTTTATAAAATCCATTTAAATGCGTAAAAGATGAGGAGGAAAGGCGGTTTCCGTGGCTCGTTTTATATATATTTTTTCTGCTAACTTAGCAGATTTTTCAGTACTTTGAAACGGACGCTTGGGTTTCACTTTTCATGCCAAAATGAGGCGCTTCAGATTAACTTGTAATAACAAGAGGATGAAATAAGTATTAATACACAACTTTATTCGGCGACAATTTAAAAAAAATGATGACTCTCGTGAAGATGACCGTTAATTTCGTTATTATTTAAACTTTTAAACAAGCGCCGCGCGCGACGTTTCCAAGCTCGAGACCCAAGCTCGGGACCTGCAGCGCGCGCTTCACCTCAAAACGAACAAATCCGCACAATATTTATGAACATTGTTGATTTTTTTAAAAAATATATATATTTTTTTAATCACACTAGCATCGTTGCAAACACCGAAATGCAAAGAAGAAAACAGCGATTCGGCGGCCACCGGAACCCGTGCGCTCGCTTCCTTTTAACGCGAAGAAAAGTTTTTGAATCCCCGAAAAAAAAATGGGTCGTCCTCAGCAGAGTCTGACGGTCCGTGCAGGCCAGGAGGAACGCGTACGGGTGATAAACTTCACATCCGTGTCGTCAAATGTGACATCTGGATCCAGCGGTGCGAGAGAAACAACCCCTCTGGGTAGAAATCAGGGGCTCTCTTTTCTTGTTCGCTCTCTCTCTCTCTTTGAGGCTGTGTTCCCATCCGCGTGCTGTACACTACCTCGCCGGGTTGCCAGATTGGACATTTCAACACGTCTCAGAACCAACGCTAGAACCCTTCACGTCCACCTCAGTGACGTCTTGTCCTCTGTCGCTTAATTTTTGTCACGCTTTTTGTACGCGTCTCAGTAAACTATGCCCGTGACGTTTGAAGGTGTGACACCCAAATTTCCTTCTGGTATCCTCCGCGATCACTACCTCGGTATACGAATTCAAGACACACGTCTTTAATCTGGCATACGTATAATTCATTCCATAACCTTGTACTCCAGTATATCTACATACAGTATAAAGTATATCTACATGCACACTCCTATCTAGTGCTGCTAATATCCTGAACGGCATCTACACAAATTCTTTTCCAGCTGTTCTTTCTTTCTCTACCCATCCCGAGGCACCTGGAGATGGCTCCAGCTCCAGTAGACAGAGGCCAACCCGGCGAGGATCTTGAGGCATCCAGAGAAGGACTGGATTCTGCTTCATGATGGTTTGGATCTACACTTCCTGAGCAAGTGTAGATCCAAAACATCATGAAGCATGTGTAGATCTAAACATGCTCAGGAACAGCATGTGTAGTAGATCCAAACCATCATGAAGCAGAATCCACAGATGCTGTTCCTGATCTCCCAGTGATCCAGACGCCCTCCGTCCTCTGCACCTGCGGACTCATCCCTGTGCTGAACTGGACTCCATGAAAATTTGGACAGCTTCTGTTATACTGAACTTCCAGCAGCCTAACACGCATGATGTCGTTATATAATTCCTGTTATCCGTTATCACCCAAATGAGGATGGATTTTATTGTGTACCTGGTCCTGCTTCATCACAAAGTGATCTGCTAAATCCTTCTCCACCTTTTTTCCATGTTCTCCTCCATCATGCCCTTGCTATGTTCCTTCCACTGCTTATGTTCCTTCCTTATAGCCAAAACGCCTTTCTGTCTGAACAGAATCACTAGCCATCTTCAAGCAAGCCTAATGACCTGTACCTTTTTTGTTTTCAGCCTGGTTTTTAAGCTATGTAGTATTACATGTTGTACTAGTTACGTTTGTTAGCGAGCATGTGACATAGCTAGTCAAAATTAACATTCGGACACGATCAGCTGTATATAGAGCTGATCGGTAGCTCACAAAAGTCACAACAGCAGTCTTCCGTGTTCTCTTACTGTTAAATGGCGTGCATTACTTTGGAGAGGAAACGATGTGGCCAAAAACCTGCTAACATTGCTTATAACAGCTTTAATCCTGTTTAATGGTTGCGCAGATGGGGACTTTAAATTTGTTCATATTTACAACACAGTCATAGATAAGGTCCCAATTACGAAACAGGTGGCGTAGTGGTTAGCACTGTGGCTTCACACCTCCTGGGTCGAGGGTTTGAGTCCTGCCTCAGGTCACCATGCTTGGTGGGTTTCCCCCTCCAGTGCAAAAACATGCAGATTTTAGGTTACCTGGCGTTCAAAAATTGCCCTGGAGTGGCACCCTGTCCCGGGCATACCCCGCCTCATGTGGGGTATGTGTCCTTGGATAGGCCCCAGGCATCTGCAACCCTGTAGAGGATTAACGGTGTAGAAAACAAATTAATGAAATAATTATTTTATCATACGCTTATCCTGCATAGGGTCACAAGGCACTGAACTTGGTGCAAGGACTGGACGCGGTGCAAGGGCAATTCTGGAAACGCCAGTCAACTTACACTGCATGTGTTTGGACTGTGGGAGGAAATCAGCCAAAACACAGAGAATACGCAAACTATGCACACAGACCGGAAACGAGATACAAACCCTCAATTCTGGAGGTGCAAGGCAACTTCGCACACTTACCATGATTTTGTTTTTTTTTAAAAGGGCCAGTTCAACCTTTACAAGATGAAAAAGAGTCAGTTTTAGAAAGTTACAGTAAGGAACTGGCACCCCTTAGTGGACAAACATAAATTGTGCACTGAGCTGGGCGTATTGCAATATTATAAATGTGTGGTTAACCGTTCTTCCGGCCTTCTGCCGTTCTTCCTTTTCCTGTCATTTCCTTATCAAAAAAAAAAAAAAACCCAACTTAGACACTGACTTTACAACTGTTTGGGTTAAAACAATTTCTAAAAATAAAAAGCAAACAATAATACGTTTTAACTGCTCGGATGAGTAACTCTAGGGGCAAATAACCTTTCACAGGAGCACAATAGCAATTAGTATAATAATAATAATTTCACACGCAAACAATAAATCAACATCAGAATGTTTTTTTATTATTATTTTCTTTAAAAGCATGTACAAAAATGAGAAATAAAAAAAAAGAGAAAGAGAGGGAGGGGGGGGGGAATTAAGACCTCACAGTTTTTAATTATCATTTTAAAATGCTTTAAAAAATAAAAAGTTCTCAAGAATTCAGGTTTATGTGCTGTTAAGTAGGCGAAGAAAAGGAATCAAAAACCGAACAGAAATTTGGGGAATAAACAGATGCAAAAGGAGGGAAAAGACAAAAAAATAATAATAATAACTTCCTGCCATTTTAAGGCCACCATGTTCAGTCCTCCATTCTGAAGTTAAGACACAGAATACTCCATTTTTAATCCGCATACATCTCCACTCACACAGGAACCACATGCTAACCGTCATCTAGACTTTAAACTACTACATTAAATAAGGCATACATCTAAAGGAACAACCACAGACACGACAATCTACAATCAGGCAAAAAAGACAAGAACGTTTTGTACCCTTTCCCCACTTTCCCTTAGGTCACTGAAAACAGAAAGAGGTAAACCGGACATTGTGATACAGAACCTTTTTGATATGGTGTGGTTTTGCACCTTATAGCCCTGTGAAAATAGGAACTTTACAGAAGAAAATAAACATTAGGATTAAAAAAAAATAAAAAATACAGACAGAAATCTGAACACTCGAAGAAGAAAGCTTTGGGTAAAGATCTGAAATGGTTTTATTATTTTTATTCTTATCCTAACACTTAAGAAAATATTATTTTGCCTTTTTGATACGTTTTAAAACTCACAGCGCCTTCAGTTTCACAGTAATCTTAAACATGTGCAACAAGAAAAAGGGTTTTCTGTGGAATTCCAGTGGTAAGAGGCATCGACTCGATGGGCTCCAGGGCTTTCTGATTACTTTCCAAGACTAACAATGAAAGAAAAATGACTGGATCAACTACAGAACATCAAAGTTGATGATGAGACAAAACACAGATAAGAAACTAAACAAAAAAAAAATTATGCTAATTTTCTTGCTCTTTTTTTTTTTTGTTGTAGCTGATTTGTTGTTTCCTCTTCCACCACCAGATGGAGCTTTTTGTCAGCGCTACTATTATGCTAGGACCCCGTACTGGGATGTTGCATGGAGGGGTGAAATATGGAAGAGTACTGGAAGTGCTGCAAATTCCCTTTACATGCCTCTACAAGGACCTGAAGAGAAGATGGTACCTCGGCGATGTTGCAAATTACTGCCAAATCACAAAACATTTTCCCAGTTAGAGAAAAATAAGATCGTACCAACAGATGTTGCAAATTCCCTCTAACCACCAGAGCCATGAACACAAGATAGTACCAGGAGTGCTGCAAATTCCCTTTACATGCCTCTGGAAGGTCCTGAATGGACGTACAGTAAATGTAGTAAATTACAGCCAATCACAAAAACCCTGAACACAAGATAGTACTGGGAGAGGGAAAAAAAAAAAAGACCATACCTGTAAATGTTGCAACATCTGAGCTCTGAAAGCAAGATTTTTGTTGGAATTCAAATTAAAAATGGCAAGACCCTGAACTTGAGATAGTTCCAGGAGATTTTGCAAGTTCCTTCAAAAAGATCAGAGCTGCAAATATGATCTAGTACAGAGAGATATTGCAAATTCGCCTCTAAATGCCTATACAAGACCCTAAACAGAGAATGGTACTGGGCGATGTTGTAAATTACAACCAATCACAAAAATCCTGAACACAACACGGTGCTGGGAGAAAAAAAAACAGATCGAACTAAGAGATGTAACAAATTCCTTCCAAAGACCAAAGGTTGTAAATGTGAGATAGTACTGGAATTACTATAAATTAGTACTGGAATTACTCGGTACATGCCTAGGCCCTGAAAATAGAAAAATGGTACTGCGCGATGTTGCAAATTACCACCAATCATTAAAAACCCTGAACATAATAAAGTACAAGGAGATTTTTAAAATAAAAACTCTACATAATAGGGCCCTAAACACACGATCCTCAAGGTCATTCCTTCTAAATGCCAAGACTATGAACTCAAGATAGTGGTGGGAGATGTTGTAAACACCCTGGTGACTCAGTTGTTTTGTAAAAGTGCCTCAGGCTGGTAAACCTGAAGTCACACGTCAAGGCTAAATGATGTAGTTTATTTCAGGTGTCTACCAGACTGCAAAAAACTAAAACGCTAGACATCATTTGAGCCTCTCCATTTCAGCCTTTCAGCCACATTCATGAAACAGGATGTTGTTTTAACTGACTAAACAGCATTACGGGTTCTAAAGGTCATAGCCTCCTGATGGAGGAATGCGGAGCCAGCGTGACCCTTGTTATAGCATGGGGACGAAAAAAGAAAAAAAAAGATGGGGGAAACGGTCTGATCACTGAGACCTGTGCACATTCCTGAGCGACAAGGAGCAGTCACTAGCTTTGTGCTACAGAAGACCAGAGCGAATCTTGTCGAAGCCACGGAGCAGCTCACAGGAAGCCGACAGAACAATGTGCGACGACAGGAAGTGGCGACGGAGAGGGGAAGGTAGTGGTGCGGCGAGCTGCGATGACGCCTAGCTCGCGAGTTCACTGGGTTCGTAACACAACCCTCGCCGTTAAGCGGCCTTTCTGCAAACTACAGTACATTCACCGTGTAATGAAATACAGCCGAGGGCATCAGTACCGATCAGTGACTGCGCAGAAGCTGGAACATGAACAATGAAAACGCTTAAAATCCTGGATGGTCAGGTGATACGAGTAAAACAAAGGAGAACTTCTGAAAGCAACGAAAACATTACAGGCTCAAGAACATGACAGGATTCAGTCGTAGGGTAAAGAAACGTGACCGTGGAGGTACAGCGCAGCGCGGGTTTATCAGGAGTGTCCGAGCAGAAGTTATCGAGTGCTATAGCGAACGAGGTGATGAACGGGGAGGTCTCGGAGGGTGCTTTCACAGTACTACCCGCTTTAGTTTAGTCCGACTGAACAGAACCTTGGTGCGTTTTCTGTTCTTCATCCGGCAGGTGAAGAACACAGTGATGGTGGACGGGGCCAAGAACCTCTGAACAAGCCACAAAGTGAGCCTCTGCGTTCGGTTCAGTTCTGGAGATTCGGATTCGACTGACGAAGACGATGGGCGTGACGAGCACGTGTGCCGTCATCTTCATATCGCGCGGCCCATTGAACGGATTCAATTTTAGCTATTCGGATATTCCAGGAAATTAAACCAAAAGTATCGATCCGTTCCGCAAGACTTGAAAGCACCCTTTGAGACTTCACGAGACATTTGTGTTTTTCTCTAAGAGGAAATCTTTATCATCACTATTGAACGTGTGCGCATATGACAAAGGAAATGAGCGTGTGAAACGTTTCGAGCGAGGTTCAGCAGAGATGCATACAGTACCGTATACCCTGTACTTTCACACGTATAATACCCTGCTGATTGTATGTATGTATATATATAAAAGATAAAATAAGAAAAAAAAGGCAAAGTGGCTGTCTAACCCTCTCCTGACAAAACCAAACCTGACATAATGCTCGACAAAGGTAGAAGGAATGGATCACACACACGCACACACACACCTCAGAATCGTTACCTGAGTGTACCTCCTGAAACTTTGGATTTGTGTAAGTGGTTTGGGTAAAAAGTCCTGGTATGTTCGAACATGTGTACCTGACAAAAGAATGATGATGACAAAAGATGGAAATTACGTTTTTTTTTGTTTGTTTTAAATAATAAAATAAAATAAAAGAAGGAAAATAAAAAGACTAAATTACATCTCGCCTTTTGATTTGGGGGTTTTGGTCACAAATCAGCGAGTGAAAATAAAAATAATAATAATAATAATTAAAAAATAATTATAAAATATTTACTGAAAGCTGAAAGGGCAGAAGATTTAAAAATACTCTAGAAGAGATGCGAGATGCCCGCCTTATTGTTGATTGTGCGTGTGAGAGTGTGTACTGATGTGTGTGTGTATAAGGGAGAGGGAGAAAGAGAGAGTGCAGGCAGATTTGAGACGGAGAATCAAATCCAGTCGGGGAGATGCGAGAAAGCGCTGGAGATCAGGAAAGGAGGACGGAGAGGTCGTCATGGCGATTTGGTGATGCTCTCGGCGTCTTTGGAGGCCCAGAGCTCTTTGTGCTGCTTGCGTCCGAAGCCCTCGTCGTAGTTCCCTTTGCTCTTGAACAGCTGCTGGAAATGCGGTTTGCAGTAAAACTCGCCCTGCAGCGCCGCATACGTACCCAGACTGCACAGGTAGAGAGCGAGAGCGAGAGGTCAGAGCGCACACATGTACTGTACAAGATAGAACGTCCCCATTTTAACCAGGATCAGCTCTAACCTGAGCTTGGTGTTGCAGTGCTTGCAGCAGAAGCAGGTCGCATGGAAGATCAGGTTGTTGGCCACCAGTCTCTCCATCGGGTACACCGTCTTCTCACAGGACGAGCAGGTCTCCCTCTGCGGCTTAAAGCTCAAAGACTGAAACACACACACACGCACAACATGGTGAGGACCTGCAGACGACACATCATTTGACAAACAGAAGTGAAACAGATATAGATGACACGGCAGAAATATGGTATTTAGAAGAAACGTGAAATTGGCCAGACACACACACACACGCACTCACCTTAGAGCGCTGGACGGGCTTCTCATCCGAGGGGCTTAGGTTGTCCTGGAAACAAACAAAAATGGAGAATTAATGTAAAGCGTCAATTATCTGGTTGTCCCTGGCAACAACAACAAAAAAAATCAAAACAAAACAATGGCATCCCATAATCGCAGCGCTCTCACTCAGGGGCCGCGCTGTGCACACACAGAACCTGCTCATGTTACAATTTGCTTTCTCCTGCTCTGCTCATCACCATCTGTGTATCGGTGTATGGCCATCGTTTTACAGTGCATGCACACACACATTTTATATATGCACGCACACACACACACTGCGTAGTAATTACACTGTTTAAGACCGTGAATGCTCTACTTCCTGGTGCCTCCATTTTGGATTCACTCCACACACCTTTTCAAAATAAGCCACACACTCACACACACTCACACACACTCACACACACTCACACACACTCACTCACACTCACACACACTCACACACACTCACACACACTCACACACACTCACACACACTCACACACACTCACTCACACTCACACTCACACACTCACACACTCACACACTCACACACACA
>QMIH01000127.1:1074924-1102913 GCA_003987875.1 Clarias batrachus
CACACACACTCACACACACACTCACACACACACACACACACACACACACACACTCACACACACACTCACACACACACTCACACACACACTGAGATGGACATAAATACCAATAGGTGGACACCCACAAGCACACCTGGACACGTACAGACACAAAAACACATGGACACACAAACCTGCACAAACACAGACATATGGACATCTAGACATACAGACAAACGTCACGTGCATTATAAAAGATTATGACACCTCAGACACACCCTCAATTTTTAGCGCCCTGTTTATCAGTCCAGGTCCTGTAGCACCACCTCCCTGCACACTACCCACAAACCTACAAACACTCGGCCACACCCTGGCCACACATCATTTCCCTACGCGCGGAGATCTGTTTACTCTGGACGCACACGGGTCACTCGACCCCGCTAAAGAGAGAGAGAGAGAGGGGTGACAACCAGACACCGAGTCCTCATGAGGAACACGGATCCTGTTCACACAATCACAAGATGTATCAACTTACCGGCAGTCCGTCCTCAACCCACACACACCTAGGATTATTTCCTGAGTGCATAAAAAGCAAGCAGCGTGCGGTCATACAGCAAAGAGCAGCGCTATTATAGAAAAATAAATCAATGACAATGTGGTATGATCACGCTTAATACAAGTTAGATTCTGCTCTCGCCGACAATAAAGCAGATAATAAACAGCCACTCCCTCACCAGCTTCTTTGTCTTGCCTTCTCTCAACATTAACAAAGCCCAAGTCACTGTACATATAAATTAATAATACAAAATAAATTAATACCCAAGTTCAATAATAGCAACATGACAATAGTAAAGTTGTAGCTAGGACAAAACGTCTGTGCGCCACCTTTAACAAAGCAGCTTTACCCAATTGAAGGAAACTTATGGAAATGTGAATGCAATGTGAGAAAATGTATATTAATCAAAATGATCGGATAGTCCCTGATGAGCAAGCCGACGGCGGCGAGGAAAAACTCTCCGAGATGACTACAGGAAGGAACCTTAAGAGGAACCAGACTCAACAGGGAACCCATCCTCATTTGAGTGATACCATAGGAATTGTTGTGCAGTCCTACTTTGTGTTAGGCAGCTAGCACTTCAGTATATCAGATGATGTCTTGAAGTTAATACACAGAGTCCAGTTCATTATTGGAGGCTCAGGTAGAGAGTGTTGGAAACTCCAGTCCTGAACTATGGAGCGACTGCAGTCACGAGTCCTCAGAGACCAGCTGTCTGCATCAGCCGAGGCCAGGACCGTCGTCATGGTAAAGTGGAACCATCCCCAGTCACCACAACACCATATATACAACATAATAATAGTCAAGTACAGTAATAGATTAGGTTATGTTAGCTACCTTAACTAGAAGTTAAATAATGTATGAGGTGGGCAAGTTAATGTTGAAGGAAGATAAACGGGTTAGTTAAAGTAGTAGCCACGTACATTAGAAGGCAAGTAAAATAGTAGCTTGGTAAAGTACTGTTTAAGTAAAGAAGACAACTAAAGAAGCAACCAAGTAAAGTAGTAGCTAGTTTAAATTTGTGGGAAGTAAATTATTAGTTAAGTAAAATAGTAGCAAAGCAAAGTAGTACGGAAATACAGTAGTAGCTAGATAAATTATCTGGTAATTTGCTGTTACGTGAAGTAAAGTATTTGATCAAAATTATTATTATTATAAATTATTAGATGAAAAGTAAAGTGGGTAAAGTAATAGTACCTAAGCAAGTAGTATAGAAGGTCATATAAGGTCAATATTTGGCAAGTAAAGTTGAATTTAATTAAAGTTGATGGGAACTGAAGTCGAGTGCAAGTGATGTAATTATTAGCTAAGCAAAGCTGTAGCTAAGTTAAGTATTACCTACACGAAGTACTTGGTAAGTAAAATAGATGTTAGGTGAAGTAGAATGTAAGTAAGATATTTGGTAAGTAAATTATTAGCTTATTGAAATAGTAGCTATTTAAGTAAAGTAATAGCTAATTCATATATTTGTTAAATAAAAGTAGTATCTAAGTAAAGTACTTAGTAATTAAAGTGGATTTAAAGTAAAGTAGATGGTAAGTAGAAAGTCAGTAAAATATTCTGTAAGTATATTATTAGCCAAGCAAAACGGTAGCCAATTAGTGCCCAATGAAAAGTTAAGTCAAGTAGTAGCTGACGTAAAGTAGATTTTAAGTAATGTAAATGGTAAGAAAACTGGAACACAAGTAAATTATTTGGTATGTAGATTATTAGCTTAGCAAAATAGAAGCTCAGTAAAGTAGTAGATAATTAAAATATCTGTTAAGTAAAGTAGGATCCAAGTAAGGTTCTTAGAAAGTAAAGTCGATTTTAAGTAAAGTACGTAGACGGTAAGTGAAGTAGGAAGTAAGTAATATTAGCTAAGCAAAATAGTAGCTACGTAAAGTATTCAGTAAGGAAAGTAGTAGGTAAGGTAAATACTAGCTTATTAAATGAGTAGCTAAGCAAAGTAGTAGCTAATTAAAGTATTTGTCAACTAAAGCAGTAGGTAAGTAAAGTATTTGGTACATAAATTAGTAGCTAGTTAAGATGTACGGTGAGTATTAGCCAAGCTAAAATACCATCTATGTAACCGCTAATTAAAATAGTAGTTAAACATATTTGCCAGCTAAAGCAGTAGGTAAATGAAGTGGTAGTTAGTAAAAGAAATTGTTAATTATTATCTAAATAAAATTCTATTTAAGTAAAATAGTAGCTTTGGAAAAGTATTTACTGTGGTAAATTAGCAGGAAAATAAAGCGTCCTGGAGTCACTGGAGTCTAACTTCTAACTAAAAACTTAAGCTAAATTATATGATGGGTCACCTTCTGTCATTTGAGGAAGGTTTTTGCTTGTAACTGGTGGGAATACACTTCCATTAATTATTAGCCACATTAGCCATGTAGCAGGCAATGCTTAATAAAACCGAGAAATGTCATTGCTGAGTAACGATTTAAAAGAAAATGTAATTGAATAAAATGAACACACTGCCTCAGCGTCGTGCTCGTTTCAGTCATTACTACTCCGCCTGTCAGTCAGTTAGTAACCGGCCACAGACTCTCACAGACAAACCACTTCCTTGTTTTGAAGGGAAACGTTCGCGCCGATACCCCACAGCACAGAGATCTTTTCATGCAAGTGTCGTGTGCACTCGTTTCTCACAACCCACCCAGGACCTCAGCATGCGACCGCTGGACGTGCACGCGCCATCGCTCGTACACGTGGCGTCTCTTTAACCCCAAAAAGGGACTCGCAGAAACTGATTTAAAGAGCTCAACACTGGCACTGACGTGTCCGATTTATACTCGAGTGCTTTTTGTAAAGATTTTACTGTTTCCATAGTAACAGCCATCAGACATTTTTATGGAAGGAGTCTCCAGTGTCAGCAATTCATAGCAGTCAGAGGTGAAGCGGTCAGGAGGAGTTTGTTCCAGTTTCTCAGTAACGCGAAAAGCCGCAGCTCGTCTTATCAAGCTTTACCAAGAGTGAAAAAAAAAAAAAAAAGAGGCGGAGGCAAGCGAAAACAGGAAGTAACTCGTAGAACAAAATGTTCCACAGCATTTAAGAGCAACTACTTGCTGTGGTAGAAGAGGAATAAAACACTCAGGGAAGAACCTACAGTAGATACAAACAGCTAACATAACCTCATCCCCAGTGCCTTGTTCGTGCAAATCAAAACTGCCTGGCTGTTGATTATTTTCCTAAAATCAAGCCGCCCTTTTATCCCTTTTTATCCCTTACCTCAAAAAAAAAAAAAAAAAAACTAATTTGCATAGATTTTTACGCCATTGTTCTTTCCAAATCTCCCTCAAGGCATCCATCCACTAACTACACCTGCAATCACTTAGCACGCAAAAGCGAGTGCGTTCTCTTTCCTCGCCCTCATTCGCTGGAGATCTGCGTACCTCTTTTATAAACAAATCACAAAGGGGAAAGGGCATTTTAAGGCTCTTTAAAAGCGCGCCGAGGACTTTCGAACCGTTTTATGGCGTCAGTCTGCTGCAGTAAACCCAGACAGGAAACTTAACTGAAGATTTTAATCACACGGAAACCTTTTGAAAACATCAAAAAGAGCAAAAGGAGGAACGAGAGGAAGAGCCTTCAGCATTTAAGGAGGGCTCTATTTAGTCTGGTGCCATCTGTCCCTTTTTTTGCCTTATTTGTACATAATGTGACCAAACACACTTACACACACACTTACACACACACACACACACACACACACACACACACACACACACACACACACACACACCAGTTAGTGATACTGCTCAACCATGGCAGCAGATTCAGGAAGCCACCAGGACGCGTCACTCTTCCTGCCGTGCGCTTTATGACAACGGAGCCCCATCTGTCATCCCTGGAGACCCCAAAAACCAGCAGTCACATGACCGAAAGTCTAATGTGTACACTCCTCTATTAAAGCCTCACACGGCAGATCGATACAACATACAGTACTAGCAGTTCTGCTCACTCACTCACGCTAATGCACGTTTCACAACCGAGATGTCAAAATAGCAGAAATGTGTAAAAAGCATCCTGAGTAGAGGACTTTTGCAAGATGCAAGCGCTACAACCAGGCCTTAAAGAAACAGCTCTGGCAAAATATATATACACGCACGTTTTCCTTTATGCCATGTAACGTTCGTCATCCAAGACCAGTCTCGTCTGCAGAACAACTGTGTGTGCAAAAACCCACCGTTTCCTTACGGTCAACTCTCTTTCTCTGTAAATAAAATATTCTGCAAGTGTCACGATTTTTTTTTTTTAAATAATTCTTTAAGTTTCTCAAATCCTTATTAGGCGTCACGACTCACGACAAAGGACTGTGCTTTGGGGTCACTTATTTTTAAATCCCAATTGCTTTAGGGTCATGATCCTCCAGAGGTGACAATTCTTTACAAATCGTCATGATCATGAGGTCATGAGTCTTTAAACAGCATGACTCTTTACAAGTCAATCCTCTTTGGGATTACAATTACTGTATATTTATAAATCACAAGTCTATAGGAGGCATGATCCTTAAGAGGTTACTTATAAACATGATTATTTTTATGAATCAGGATTCTTTCCAAATCCCGATTATCTACAGTACGAGTCACGGATTCTTAGGAGTCATGATTCTTTTAAGCATCCCAATTCTCTAAAAATCACGGTTCCTCAGGGGACACGGTTCCACAGGGGACACGGTTCGTCAGGGGACACGGTTCGTCAGGGGACACGGTTCGTCAGGGGACACGGTTCCTCAGGGGACACGGTTCCTCAGGGGACACGGTTCCTCAGGGGACACGGTTCCTCAGGGGACACGGTTCGTCAGGGGACACGGTTCTTTACGAATCCACGAGGCCTTTAGGAATCATGATCCTTTAAACATCACAAATCATCACGATTCCTGAATCATTCACAGCTATTACACTACTGGCTCACATTTCTTTAAGATTCGCACTTCTTTATGCGTTACAATTCTGACTAAGTAATGAGCTCGTAGATTAAATCACTTGTGTGTAAAGCTTGCTTTTGTAAAATGCACTCAATGTGTAATGAGTCACAGCCATCTCTCTCTCTCTCTCTCTCTCTCGCTAATTCATTCAGTTTACGCAGGCCGCTTTTATACATTTAGTTAAAACATTAAGGACGTCGTATTGTTTAGGACGTTATTTTTCATTCTCAGACAATCGGGTCATTCTAAAATTGGACTCAAAGCTCGCAGACGTGGTTTCTCACCTTTGTATCCTGTAGGTTTATAATGCGTGCGTGACGTCTACGCTGGCCGTTCGCAGTGAACCAAGTGGAACAGTGTAGCTCTGGTTAAAGAGACTTTTTTTTTTTTTTTTCCACCTGTGGTTTCTAGCTAAACACTGAAGCAGGACAGGACGCTGCACAGGAGGATATATTCTGCTTCCACTCCTTGTTAATTACATTAGGCTTGTAGCTCTCGTACGCGTCTATGGGAGCAGACGTCCTTTAAAAACGCTCGGTCCCTTTAAAGCAACGATGCAGTGGAATTAGCGAGTCTTTGCAGGGTGCTAGCTTTGTGTTTTAAGCCCTTCTATTTTAAGAACTGTTTGGATTCAATCAGGCGCAACACCAAACTTGGCGTCTGGTTTCTCATATTCGCTCGGTCGCAACATTTGAAACCCAGACCGGCTACCATGGAAGGATGACATCATCCCGAACAGCGGAGCTCAGAGGCGGTACGAGGTGCCTCGCTCGCTAATTCGATTATATAGAGAGAGAGAGAGAGTGAGTGAGAGAGAAAGCAGGTGGAACAGAGCTGTTCACAAGACTGTGCGTGCTTCAGATCTGTCGAGTGGGAGACTAATTACACACTGCGATGTAATGTTTATATGCGCAAGGTGTTCAGGATCGAGGTTAAATAGGTTGTAAAAGACTACGTTCATAGATGAACACAACACATCTGATGTTTCTCAGATCGTACCCGAGTAGATATGCGGCCCTAGATCGGAAAAAAAATGAATAAATGTGTGGTCATGTGACCTGAATGAGAACGAGAGGTTAGGAATTCGGGCATCATTTTGCTTTGCACATGCGTGCTGTGCTCACTGACGTCAGTCTGCACAGACAGCGCGGAGATTTCATAGCAACACTAAAACAGCTTAAGCAAGGCGTCTCTGGCGAGGCTTTCTTCCTTCTTCTTCGGGACCTCAGCAAATACAGCCGACTAACTCCCGGCTGCCCTCCAGGGCAAAACTCCCAAGCGTATTTTTTGCTCAAAATGCATCTGTAACGCATTGAAATGGATGAGCGGTCACGTAAATGTGACGTACTTGAACCCAGATGGCGTGAGCAACAACATATCGATGTTTCAGAGGACAGACGGGTGAACATGAACCATCAGGATACGCAAATCTGATCTGACCAAAAAAAATTTCAGCAACATGGTTTGTAATGTGAACGTAGCCAAAGAGATCGTTATCCACATCCATTCGGTGCTGGACCGACACCGACTAGCTGGGAATAGCAGGTGCCATAAAACCCAAAGAAAGATTTTCACGCATGCTTTCCTAACCATCTCCCTCTATGAGTATCGATTTCCAAGGCTGGAGGGGGAGTGATCCCCTAATCCATTAGCCATACAAACCATCATACTGCCCCTCTGCCCCCCCACCAAAAGGCTCTCTATAAAGCCAGTGAGACAGGATAATAAAATAAAAGGACAAGATGTGACCCAGAGAGCACGACTGGGGCAATAGGGTCACTCCCTCTGACACCTGAAGAGAGTGCCATCTAGTCCACCAGCATGGGGGTGCTGATTCTTCATACAAGGGCAGTTCCTTCAGAAAGCCTATAAATAGGAAGCAATCAAGACCCCAGAGTTGGAGAACCTAAAGCCGCTGAGACACAAATTCCGGTCAAAACCACAGACCGAGAAAACTCTCCAAACTACCGTACAGACCAAAAGTTTGGACACACCTTCTCATTCAAAGAGTTCGAATTTGTATTATGGCAAGACAAAAGCAGCTAAGTGAAGAAAAACGAGCGGCCATCATTACTTTAATACGAAAAATTGGGAAAACTTTGAAAGTGTCCCCAAGTGCAGTCACAAAAACCATCAAGCGCTACAAAGAAACTGGCTGACATGCGGACGCCCCAGGAAAGGAAGACCAAGAGTCACCTCTGCTGCGGAGGAGAAGTTCATCCGAGTCACCAGCCTCAGAAATCGGCGGTTAACAGCAGCTCAGATCAGAGAGCAGGTCAATGGCACACAGAGTTCTAGCAGCAGACACATCTCTAGAACAACTGTTAAGAGGAGACTGTGTGAATCAGGCCTTCATGCTAGAATATCTGCTAGGAAACCACTGCTAAGGACAGACAACAAGCAGAAGAGACGCGTTTGGGCGAAAGAACACAAGAAAGAACACAAGAAAGAAAACTCGCTGAATGAGAAGGGGTGTCCAAACTTTTGCTCTGTACTGTATATATCAAATCAGCATGTCGCATCTACATCTGTCTGCAAACCAGAAGCCTGGATTGATTTGTATTACACAACTTGCTGGCGAGAATTTCGTTTTTGTCTGGCGGATTCTCAGGCATGACCCATTTGCATACTAAAGCACTTAAGACGAGAAGGTCAGGTTTCCTGGAAGGAGTCTCCAGTGTCAGGGCTTTGTAACAGTCAGAGGTCAAGTTTTCTACTACAGAAGAGTATGGCGCACTCGTGCTTTGGTGCCGACAGTGACATGGTGCTTTATATCAGACCCCATCACACCCTTTATTACTTTCCTATGAAAGCACACCCAGTCGTCTTTTCTTCCGAACGTATCAAGTAACAAAAGAGTGAAAAAGCGAGAACGATGGTTGTCAAGGCTGCCATTTTGTTCGCAGTCTCTGTGGGACCACGTGTGCCTATGAATCTGACCTGCATCTGTTTTTGTTTTTTTGTTTTTTAAAGGGCCTTAACTACAATTCTCTTTTCTCTTTTCTTCTACTTGTTTTGTGCCATTTCTTCAGATCAACATGGATCCTGCGGCTCATGAAACTGAGGCTGGAATAAAAACCGCTGACCTTTAATACGGAGTTTCCAGTGACTGCTCAAGCTCTCAATCATGTGTGGCATTTCGGGGCATTTCTAATTAAACACTCGTTCGAGGCGTTAAGAGATCTCCGGGACTGCGAAAGCAGGGCACAGAACCAGGCCGTGATGAGCCTAAAAAACTAAAAAAAATAAAAATATATTCCTGGAAAACGTGTGAAGATCAGCGAGAGGGCCAAAAGCAGGAAAAACATGATCATGGACCAACATGACGAGCTACACTAGAAATCGGATTTCATTCTTCTATTTCAAATACCAACTTATTATTATTATTATTATTATTAATAATAATAATAATAAACTCGAGAACATTACATTACATTAGCTGCACTAATGTTTATTGTCGAATTCGTCGCAAGCAGCCATGTTTCTCACAAATTTTACTACAAAAAGTATCTGATAAGCATTGAAATGTTGTGTCGATGGCGGCACGGTGGCATAGTGATTAGCACTGTCGCCTCGCATCTCCAGGATCCGGGTTCGATTCCACCGGTCTGTGTGCCTGGAGTTTGCATGTTCTCCTCGTGCTTGGCGGGTTTCCTCCGGGTTCACCGGTTTCCTCCCACAGTTCAAAGACATGCAGATTAGGCTAACTGGTGTTCCCAAATTGCCCGTTGTGTTTGCCTGCGGGTGTGTGCCCTGCGATGGACTTTTTTTTTTTTTTTAATCGTCCAGTTTTCTACCCTACAGTTCAGTTGGTGGCGGTTTTGCAAAAACTGCTCATAAACTCAAAAGATGGAGAAGAAAGACTAATCTCACAAAAAAAAAAAAAAAAAAAAGGGAATTTGCAGCAGACTTTGACGAATTTTTGTATTTTCTGCAAAAGTTGTAAAATTGACTAAATAGAATAAAATTTTACGTTTAAGAAATTCTATTCGATTTAGTCAATTTAAATCAACTTCATTTCCCTAGCAGTTACTGTAATTGTGCGAATTTTTCTTGATTCAAAGAATTGAACTTTTTTTTTTACATTTTGCATAAGCGAATAAATCACGCAGCTCGAATAACCCATGTTTAAACCTAGCGCTTCGTAACATCTTAAGAAATTCCTAACTTTTTTTCTTCCATATGAATTCTCCCTGAATGATTTTCATCTGGTTCAGTGTAGTACCTTCTCAAGCAAAAAAAACAACCAACACCTTTTGCAAAGACAGAGCATCACTCTAAAGCCTAAACGTGAAGCCACACCCAGCGAGAAACTTGCATGCAACCACAGGCGTTTAATCGGAGCAAGAATTTTTGCATGCCCGTGGCAGCCGTTAGAGACGTTTCAGCCTGTAGGTTAAACCTCCTGACCGTCAAGTCAGCAACATATAGGCCCGTGGGTATGGATTGAGCAAGCGCCGATGTGTTTCTGCGCGCACGCAAATTTGAACCTGAATTTGAGAAGGAAAACAGAGACTCAGATGTGTCGAAACGTGGTGGTGAAACTCGAGTCAGCTGGTACGCAGAAGAACTGCTAGGAGCAAGAGATATACTTCTGATCTTATCACACAACACACACACACACAAAAAAAAGAAGAAGATTACACAATCGGGCTATGTGCGGTGCACGCATACCCAAGGCAACAAGTTTCATCTGGTCTGGAGGCTTTCTGTGGAATGTAACACGTCCATTTATATTGCAGGTGCCTGCGAGAAACGCCGCCTCGGGGCCTGGCAACGCTTCTGAGCCCAACACGGGAGACGAGCTACAACTGAAAGAAAAAGCGTGATATTTATAGATTGGTAATTTCGCAATGTTACATAACATACGTGCTTCTGGATCTGGGTGATATTTTCAGCATTGGAAGCGCACACAGAACACGTCGTCCTGACTATCGAACGTTAGCAAACCTGTCCGGGGTTAGATCGATTCCCATGATGAACCCTTTTCCCCTTGGACCAAACGATCCATATGGGAAGGAACCAGATTAATAACGAGTGGTGCGGTCCATCTAGGCTAGCGATCTCGATTCTGATTGGTCAGAGGTACTCAAACTACCATTTATTTCTACCATTGCATCGCTCCTTCAAATAAGTTCACGTCTCTGTAGCAATAAACTACTTCGCTTCGCCCTGGAGAAAACCTTCAGGAATTCGAGGTAGAATGTTTCAGAGATATAAGATAAGCTGCATTTTTTTTTTCTGAACATCAAGTTGGAGAGAAAGAGAAAGAGAAAAATAAGCAGTGTCTGGTGAGAGAGAACAGCTGTTTGTGGCTGCTGTGTGAGAGAACAGGAACTACTGGTGATGTTTTGCAAAAGGGAAGCAACAAACCTCACGGTTCCGATCGTATCGCGGTTTTTGCAGATTATTTTTCAGAAGATGAAACAATTTTGCTTTTGATGTCTTACGTAAATAAAACTTTAAGGAAGGATCTTTTTAATTAGGAAGTAGATAAAAAAAACAGAAGAAGTCAGGATGTACAATGTTTAAAGTAAAATAGAACATTTCAATAAAAATATTCGTAAAATAGAAAGTTAGCTGCTCCTTGCTAGCCTAGCCTTATTCTTCTTTGCGGTTTAATGGCGGTTGGAATCCAGTAGCCCACCTTATTTATTGTAGCTCTTAAAATGGGACCCAGACAATGGCAGCGCTGGGAGGGGGAGGGGCAACTGCTATATGAGGTCACAATAGGTGAATGTTTTTTTTGTTTGTTTGTTTTTTGCTGATTTGCTTGTTTAAGAGCCGACCGATACAAAAATGTGAAAATGAGAAATGACATGGAATGATTCGTGTGTGTTGACACAGAATGGAAACCCGTCTGAATGTCTGAAGAATTTGAAAACAAAAATATCATTTTGGCATAAAAGGTCCACTTTAAAGCAATGGATGGGCGACTAGTTCAGAATTCAAATCTGAAATCGTCTTGCGGAAATTGAGTCGTCTTACAAAATGGATAACGCCCCATTATGCAAGCAACATTTTTTTCAAATCGAGATAAAAAGCTCCAATTACAATTACACCGTTATCGAACATCAGACGCCAAACACGTCTCGAGCGCTTACATCCGAGCGAAACCAAATCCTTGATCGCAACACAATTATTTAATGACGATTGCACCGTCACGAAAGAAGAAGCCTTTCAAACGTCTCCAGAAACGTCCCACGGCGCGGGCTGAAGACGTACTGTAAACTCCGTGTGCCACCTTCCTAAAAACTCGCAGCCATCTGATGGGTCCGGATAAATAAAATCCACAGGGTTCAGCCTGGTGATTCAGCGCAGTCAGAACTTTCTATTTAAGTGTGTGCAGTCTGAGCGTCATCCTTCACTCTTCATCCATATAAGGGGATTTTGAGCAGAGGGGGAAAAAAAAAAAAAAAAAAAAAACGATGGTGTTATCAGACTGCACCGGCCGCCCCAGAGTCCTCGCTGGCATAATTTCATTAGTACGGAGCTCCAAGAATAACCGACAGAGAGAGAAGGCTGTAGATCGAGATGCTCGGTTATACAAGTCATGATGCAGGCGCACACACCGGACACGTGCATAGTACAGTATAGTAGGTATGGAAATCAGGGACACGCTGAACGCTTCACCAGAAAAAAAACCCTATATGCAAAGAGCTATAGACACGCTGAGCAAACAAATGACCAGAAATATTTCTCAACCAAATCATTATATACTGTATAAAAAATAAAATAAATACTCAGTATTTCTTTGTGTATGTATAGCGCATGGAATTTCATCTCCAAGGGAGAAAAAAAAAAATGTATCGTTCTGCACAGGAACGATCTCGAAGGCTGCTCGCTTCCCAGCCGTTCATGCGCCAAATCCAAATCATCTTCATCCTCCCACTTACAACAAAAACACAGCTCTCTAAACGGAGTCAAATATCCTCCCTATTCGTTTGCGCACGTTTTCAATGTTTCAAAATGCCCTGAACGGATATAAATAAATGTATATATATATATATATATATTTTTTTTTTTATTAATCTTCACGACAGAAAGTCGGTCACAGAGAGAGAGAGATCTTAACAGGACGTTAAATACAGACCGTCCCATCCAGGCTGGAATCAAACAGGGCGTTTGGCCTAATTTGCGCAGACAGCCGATTGAAAGAATCTGCTCCACGTGTCCAGCGAGACAAATCAACCTGACGTCCAGGCTTTAGGATAGCCAACCCCCCTCCACCCAAGCAGCAGAAGACATATAAGATGTATCAATATCTTCTGAATGACAGGAAAAGCTGCAAAGAACTCTTTGTACTCGAGGTATTAAACGCCCCGGGCCGTAATAAACTCTGCTCCGATCTGGCTTCCTGTCTCTAGACAAACTCATTACTGCAAAAAAAAAAAACTTTTTTCTCCCCCCTCTTACAACCCTCAGCATGTCCTGGACTTGAAAAGCAAAGAAATTCTGCGATCCACAAAACTCCCTCATTACGCTATGGTGACTTCAGCCCTATTACCACGGGATTCGATTTACATACACGCCATTTGTTTTTATTTCGTCCCCGGTCACCCGACACCGCATTACGAAGGGTGCGTCGGCATATGCGGCATGTAGCCGGTCTTATCACATTCAACCCAGCTGTGGGTTAAGAAGAGATTCGAATCGATCGATCGACGGAAAGCGAGTGCAAGGAAGTGACTTGGTTAGCAACATTCCAGCTGCGATTTCGCTTCATTAATTTAACCTGCTCAAAAGTTTGGACGCACCTTCTAATTAATCTACTGGTTTTTTTGTTTTGGGATTTACTTTTACAAAACTATGAAAACAACAAACACAGAATTAGCTAATTAAGTCAGTTGTTAGTTTAAGACATGAAGGTCGGCTGTTCTGGAACAGTTCCTGCAAGAACAGGATCGTGTCGAGTGTATTTGCAAAACACATCAAGCACCATGATGAAACTGTCTCTCATGAAGACCTTCCCAGGAAAGCGAGAGCAGAACGTAGCTCTGCTGCAGAGGAGAAGTTCATTTAGAGTCACCAGCCTCAGAAATGACAGATTAACAACCAGCACCTCAGACTAGAGCCGTTATGAAGGATTTACAGAGCAGAAGTAGCAGAAACATCTCAATATCAACTGTTCAAAGGAGATTATTTTGGATATTTTGTTTTACAGTGGAGAAAAAAATCTAAATCAGTAAAGTCCATGGAATTAGGAGTTGTGTCCAAACTTATTTATATATTATATATTAAATATACTGTATATTGAGTACATTAACTAAAATTGAGGATCTGCAATAAACTACAGAGGTGTTTACTGAGGTTATGTTTTGTTAACCAGGATGTGACGCACTCATCCCAACTAATCTTCCAATCTATATTTTGTCTGGTGTCTGTAAACTCTAACAATGAACTAACAAAACAAATAAAGCTCAAAAGCACATCCTTTTTCAATGATTTGTTTTTCAAACGCATAAATCTATAGTTTTTTTTTCTCCCGTTTTCTTTCATCAGCTGCCATTCTTCTCATCTGACGCTTAATCATGGACAAAATGTTGATCGTGAAGTTTCAGATCACATTAGACTTTTACGTTTTCACCGATGTTACTCGTGTGACATTCAAATCAGGTTTCCAATAACAGTAGCACTTTCTCTCATATGAGGGAGAGAAATGAGGTTATGATCATCATATTAAGTCCAAACTGAAAGTATAGTGTGGTTAGAAGCTGTTTAGCGATGCTGAGGTTAATAAAGCAACATGAGCCTAAGAATATAATTCATTCGTACAAATGGCAAAGAAACTAGAGATTATTTAAACTTGTTTAGATCATTTTTGCAGTGTGTTTGTGCTTTTATAAAAAATAAATAAATAAAAACACTTGATGGTTTATTTAGTCACTCATTCATTTGTTTGTTTGTTTTTTTGTATCACAGATACTTTTAATATACGTGATGTCAAATCAAGTCATCCATTTTTATCCATTAAGCAAACAGACAAATAGTCAATTAGCTGAAACCAACAATATTATCATCGTCTAAATACAACTTTTATTGTGAGACTGAAACCAGAAGTAACTTTGACATTTTCTTGTGTTGCTAAGATACCGCATTTACAATTTACATTATAATTACTTGCTATTGCTATTCAATTTCCTTTTGTTCTGTAACAGTACATACAGAGATGAAACCTTTGGAATTGTGAAGGTTGGTTTAAATTCCCATTAAATTATTATATTACAATGATTTGTTTTTAGTTCCATTCATAATATTAGATTTTTTTTTTTTTTATCATTTTAGATTTCATATAGTGTGCCTTTTTTTTCCCAAGAGAAATAATGTTCTGGAGAATCAGTAACCATGTTCCATTTATAAACACACTGCATGGTTTGCATGTTCGATTAGTTGTTTCAGTGAGAATATTTATCCTTTTTTTAGACAACACAGACAATTCATTAATGTCAAAACAAGTGATTTAAAAAAGTCATATTTAAGCAAACCTGTCTATTTCTTCTATATTTGGGTTAACTCTTTAATTTTAAGTCAACAAAACATCTTTAAAAAAAAAAGGCTGAATATGCTTCGAAATAAATTATTCATTACATAATTAAATTAAAAGAATAATTGATTGATTTCTATTCATCTCCAATCCATTTTCTTGCACTGACTGCATACATACATGTGTATAAAAGTACAATAACATAGGACATATGCAATGAAATCAAATAAAAATCAATTAGCTCAATAGGGAAAAAAAAAACAAAAAAAAACATCATCATAAAATTCCAACTTTTATCCTGAGAATGAAACCGGAAGTAAATGCTACAGTTTTACATTCCCTCATGTTGCTAAGATACCGAATTTACTTATGATTATTATTCCTATTGTTATTTAATTTCCCTTTTTTTTTCGTAATCACAAACAGTGCTCGGGTGAAACCTTTGGAAAGTGAAGATTGTTACGAAACACATCGCGCTGGAATGCATTTCTTATTTGCTTCTTCGTCATCATCATCATCATAAAATCAGCAATTAACGCGCAGAAACTGTCTATATTTAACGTAAATAACGAATAACGCCTCCATCACAATAGGAAGCAGAGCGCGCGCACGCACGCGGAGCACGCGCCGGCCGTAGCCCAGACCAGACGCACGGGCGATACGGAGTGCACTAGGTGTCGTGCGCACGCTGTTCTGTCGAGCGCGCGCCTAAAGTGAGGAAGCCGTGGATTGAGACACGGCCCCTCCCGGATTGTTAGATACTCACCATCTGTGTCTCTCCTTCTCCTCCTGTGCTGCAATGAAAAACACAACAGGAGTTCACTGTAGCACTCGGTAAGCTTGATTCCCCGCTCTTCTATGGCATGGACTGAGGAGGAAGATGATGATGTGGTTGTTTAGGTGCTCAGATTTGCACCACACTGCTTGCTTCCTTCCTTCTCCTGAGCGCTTTTCAACCGTGCAGGGGTGCTTTTTCTTTTCAGCTCTTTATTATTCAAAAGGATGTCCACCGCTATTGGTCGTCTAGTTTAAACCCCGCCTACAAGCCACGCCCATTTTTAAAAAGGCGGCCTTTTTTTGTATGCAGCTTAAAGCCACTGAGGGAGGAAACCTTTCGAAGCCTAAACAAAACACAACAAAAATTATTTCCTCTCTCTCTCTTTCCAAAAAAAAAGAAAAAAAAAACTGACACAACTAATTGAAAAGCATTAAGCCATTCCATTTTTCCAAACTCTGGGTACATACGTACGCCGAGGTACATGCAGTCCCCCTCAGCATAGAAATTTAATCAGATCTGGATGTGAGTTCTTTCGGCGAAATTTTGTATCGCGATATGTATTTTCACATAGAGAATAATGTAAATGCAGATAATCCGTTCCAGCCACCCAATACCTCTCCTCTACATATAAATGAGTCCATTTCCAATTTGATCATAAGTTATCTTTAAGTTTATTATCTTTGTCAACCAGTTCTGGTGGTCATGTGTGATAGCTAAGATCTTGGAAGAGATCTGAAATGGCTGTTCTCATCCAACCTCGTTGAGCTCGAAATATATTTGGCAAGAAGAATGGAAGAAATGTCCAAAAGAACGTTGTGCCAAGGTTGTAACATCACTCACAAGCAGACTTGAGGCCGTCATGGGTACCAATGGTGCCAAAGGACGTCATGGCTTTAACCAAGTGGTGGGTCTGGATATTGATGTAAATAGGATATTTCCGTTTTAATTTAAATTAAAACTGACGAGTGTGAAACATAATGAAAGGTGGAAAACTTGGAAGTGTCTGAAATTTTTTTTCTCTTCACTGGATGCAATATAAACGTACCAAAGCCTTGGCTACAGGCTACCACTGAGATACCGGTTATCCAGATTTCCCCTTCGCTCTGTAGACCTGCCTGATTTAGCCTGATGCAATCTTGGATTTGGAGTCCTAAACAATTGGAAAGCATACACTGCTGCTAAGGATGTCCCCATATGGTCCTACTTAAAGAGTGACTTAAAATCCATGACGTCTTTGGATTGGAAACAAATAGTTTGTTAGACCAAGGGCAACGATTGCCTTGATAGCTTTAAGATGTCGATTGAAAAACAGTACAACGTCTAATGCCTTTTTTGGTTATGCATGCTTATTTGTAAAGCTAGTGAAATATTGGTTTCTTTTTGATTCATAGCTTTTAACCAAACCCAGAGAGGTTTCTTTAGAATTTTTAAGAGGCGGCTGGAGATCCCACACAAATCCAGTGCTATGCATTTACAAAAAATACAATATATTAAGTGGTAGTGGTGATAGATGCTGTGACAAACACAAACTAGTCAGATGAAACATACAAAACTGCCTGACTAGAATCCTCAAATACTTCTGATAATATTGATATGGTGGATGTCCTGACAGGGGTTTGAATGTGAAGCCAAAATGTCTCTATGGCCCTCTAGTGGCTGGCTAAGGTACACGTCACAGTTAACCCCACCTTTTTTCATGAGCGAGACTAGACATTTTGAATTTACACACAAATTGCTTTGAGGAATTGTGGTCAGTTTTGATTAACTAGCCAAATATCTGGGAACACATTACCATCATGCTCATGTTGTTCTTCTCCAAACTATTCTCAAAAGTTGGTACCACAGAATTGCTTAGGAGTTCCCTTAGGTGGAAGCAATATTCAAACCTGTTCCCAAACCAAGCTTCATGAAGATGTGGGTTCATAAGGATGGAATGTGGTCAGGACACAACTTTTTGGGATGAATCAGATGATAACTTTGTGACAAGTCTTCTCTTTCGACTTTAGAGCCTGACCTCACTTATGACAACTATTAAAAAAACTATTTTGGCAAATGGAATTTGATTTGGGTGGAGGAAACCATAAGCCTTTAATAGTTAAGTGTTATGGTCCGTCAAACTGTAATTCTTAATACTACAACAGATAGTTAGGTCATTTAATAGCGCAGATCCTCCATTACCACGGTTCTAAATAAGGGTCAGTGCGAGGGACAGGCATACAAGACAGCCCCGCCGCGCCCCCCCATAAACACATCAGAATTACTTTTACTCCATTACACATATGCGAATCAAAGGGAGCCCTATAGTAATTTAGGAAACAAACATAATTCATTGCTTTTTTTTTTACATTTAAAATCAAACTGACTTCTTGGAAATCAATAACTTCCAAATAAAGCCTCATGTTTTGCTCCTTCTGAAAATTAAGCCTATAAACCACAGGACTGCTCAAAGTAGAAGACCAAGCCAAAGCTTAAAGTAATTTTGCATAAATTTGCTAGTTTAAAAGGCTATGACTGCTTGGTCGTTATTTAATTCACAACTACAAAGACAGCTTTTGAAATAAGATTTTATTTCAAAACAAGTCAGTTTTCCTCAACTATGATCGGGCCAAGCATTACTTGTGTTGCATGCTGCCATCCTGAAACAGAAAAAAAAAAGGGGGGGGGGGGGGAGTATTGGCATTCATATTAAGCATGAACTATTAACACTCTACAGACCCCCAACATAAAAACATGTACAGTAGCTCTTAGACAGCTACTTTAGCCATACATTCAGAGTTACAGACCCAAGTGACTGCTCAGACTGATCTACTCTACCCAGTAACATTTTGAACTGGAAGATGCAGTACGGCAACACGAGACCATAGCAAGTGGTTACAAAAAAGCTAACCAGGTGACCATAGCAAGGAGCGCTGGGAACGAACTAGTCAGCTTACATTAGCGTCAAGGGTCAAGGTCTTACATGCTAATTTTAGAAATTAAATTGCCAATTCTACACATAAAAGCATACTTTACACTGTATGAGCAGCCATGTTGATTTGATGTTACTCAAGCAGAAAAAAACTGGTAGCTCAAAAGACTACCAAGTTATACCCCAAATATCTACTCTAAAAAAGTACAATTTGTGTTTTTTGTCTGGTTACAAGTTAAAACATTGCCTCAACAACAGCTTAAGGGTCACAGAATAAGCATGCCCCTGTACCTTTACCCAATTGATCTGGTTCCTTCCACAAGCTGCAGTTGTTGTCGCAGCAGCTACACACCTGGTCAGTACCATAGGCAGCAGTCCATCTAGGAAAAGGTCGTGACACTTTAGTATTCACAGCTTATTAGCACTGTACCTTAAGGTCATATCATCCTCACCCGTCAGAGAAGGAGCAAGCCTTGTGCAGAGCATCAGGAGGAGCAGATTCAGCTCTAGCTTTCAAGAAGCATGTAACATAGACCTGTGGTGTGGACATTACAGTTTAACAGTGACCATTACAGTTTAAACTACACTTGTCTAAACTGATATTACCTACCAAGCTACCATTCCCTTCTTGAAACATGAAGGCATCCAGCTGAAACCCCAGCTTTGCCGCTTCAGTTTGGGGCATGAAGTGGGAACTGGACTGCGTGAGCTTGGCATCAATCAGACACCTAAAAGGTGTTGCACAATTAGGAACACTCAGGTCCAGTTACAAAAGACTCCAAGGAACCTTACTTACCCATAGTTCTCAATGAAGGAATATCTGGGGACTGCATTGATGTCAGGGACTGCAGTGGCAATGCAGCCATCGGCTAGGACACGCAAGGGGACACTGTTGAATGGCAGTACCGATGCCTCAATATTTATTAGCTCTCCCAGGTAGTACTTCTTGGATGGTCTTTCAGATATCCAATCATCTACAAGAGGAAACCTCATTAGCAGCTCATTTTCACGACAAAAAGTTACATTTTAACCATGATACAAACCCATCATGAGTCTCAGGGAGAAAACAAAAGGTTCCTCGGCAGCTTCAGGAGGATCCTTGGGCATCACAGAACTTCTGGGAACATCAAGAAATCTAAAAAGTATTTGAAACCAAGTAAAAAATTGTCCAAGTAAACTTAAACATGTTTAATCTGACAAAAGTACCACCTTGGGTAGTGACATTCAATTGAAATGGGATCACTGGTTGAAGGCTCTGAAGTAATCCCAAGAGTAAAGACATAGACCAGTTCATCTTCAGTCACCTGAGAGAAAAGTGAAAAAGGATGACCATAAGCCTTGAACAAAACAAGTGATTTCAGAAAAGATAAGCTTACGGTCATCTTGCTGTCACAGCCATCCAGTTCAGATTCATAGATAAGGATTTGAGATGAATAATCGTCCTTTTTAGCAGAACAGCTTCCCAGAGTGAGGGGAGAATTGTTGATGGAGTTCCCAAGCAAAAATCCCAACAGATCTTTCTTCACTTCTACATACACTGCGGTCTGGTTGCATTCTGCAGTTACACTCTGTGTAGGAACAGACTCATACTGCAGCAAGGGTGTTTCTGCAGAACCTTTCATTTTCCACACACTTGGTTCTGGTGCTTTAGCCAGCACAAGTGCAAGAAACAGCAAAACAGAACCACCAACTTGTTTTAATTCCATTGTTATATAAATGTTTAGTTAGTCTAGCTAATCTGTTTTATACTGCACTTCAAACACTCTTTTTAATTCCTTTGATATCCTTCTAAATATGCTGCCTCACAGATGACACTAATTAGTATTTTATTCTTCCTGGCATCTGATTGGGTCAAAAGCTTAACTGGCTTGACCTGGTCCATCAAGTAGGCTGATCAAAGAATTGAAAACTGGTTGAATGGCAGCTTTCACGGGTTATAAGATATAAAAATAAATAAATCGATCAATCAAAAAGGAAAATCACGTCAACAGTTGTTTAAAAAAAAGAATTACTCTATGATCACATCATGTATATTTATTAATTGTGATCTTTTTTGTACAGTACATTACTTACTGACTAAACCAGACTAATCAAGGATGTCCATACCCGAATCACAGTCCGTAATGAAGTTGGACCATATGTTTTTTTTTTTTTTTTTTAATCTATGATGTGCTGAAGTTGAGAAAACATTATGGTGGAAATTGAACATAGAATGGGTATTCAAGTAATTTTTTTTGCATAGATTGCATAGAATAACAGTGGTATGAGAGTAAAAACATCCTTTATTTCTCGATATAATCCCCTGCTACACTACTGCACTTAACCCAGCATTTTACTAGTGCTTGGATACCATCAAGGTAGAAAGTTCTCAGTACGGCAGAGCAATGATCCGACTGCCTGTCTGATTCACCTCTGTAACCCTGGCCTCGCAGGAACTTTAAATGCCAAAACATGTGAAAATGCCTTGGAGCAAGGTGAGAGCTGTAGGGGGATGTAGCAATAACTCCCAGCCGAGTTCCTATAATAAGACAGCGGTGTTGGTAAATGTATGTATTGTTTCCACATACCGATGTGTCTGTTCCATAAGTTGGCCACAAGTTATCTGTAATTTTTTTAAGAAGCAGGAATTCCATTTGTTAAATGTTTGCAGTTGTGTGTAAAATTTAAAACGTTTGCGCCAGTCAAATGTCTTGCTGCAGCTAAGAGTCTCATTACCATACTGTGCACCTTAAATTTGACTTGAACAGCCATAATATACAGATGTAAACTGGTGTAACAAACTTCACTAGCATGCATTATATTGAGTTATGCATTTCATTGTTTAGGCCATACCAATTACAGCTTGAATAGTAAGGACACTTGTGCTTTTTTTAAGCCCACCAGAAAATCTTTTGAAATTAGCAATTTGCCCCAAACTATGAATTCCGTGACTGCAAGATATTTGTATTACACTCAACTATACATTTTGGCCCCATAAACCTCATTTAACCTATAAGATCAGTCATTCAGTGGGCCTGTCCCAAATGCAACAACTGCATTAAATACATAACTTGAACACTGACCTTAATTCAAGACTACAAAACTCAGGGCACCAAATTTAATGAGTGTCTAATAAGGCATACATTTTGTGGACATATAGTGCATCCATTCTCCATTGATTTAGGTCCTGTAGTCCCAAGTAGAATTAATCCCTCCCCCCCTTAAGAGTTTCACTGAATACCCAACACACCATAATAGCCAATGTCTAATTATGCAAAGTTTTTCCCTTTACACATACTCCTCAAATACATATGTTCAGGTACATTAGAATATGGAGCATCATGGGGAAAACGTACTCCAATAAAGCCCACTCAACTGTAAGACTAGTGTTTCCAGGTTACAAGTGTCAGATCATGGCAGGAACAAGAGTTTCTGCCAACTGAGCACATCTTCCAAGGAATAAAAATTCAGCTAGCAAGAATTTGAAATCATGTAATTCTAAATAATGCATCTTAATTTGAGGCTACATTACAGATTTGTCTCTAAAGAATCATTTGGAAACTAAAAAAAAAAAAAAAACTTCAGGACTGAAATGAGCCGTACACACAAGTTTAATAGCCATGAAAGCACCATGTTTTTTCCTCTCTTAAATAATCTGCAACTAACAGGACCGTGTAAGGTTCATGAGCACAGTATACGGGTAGTCTTTGACACTGTCCCCTCAATAACCATGGTCCTCTGGTTTGTCCTCCTAGTTTTTTGGTAACAACTAGTTGACACTCCCTGGCCACATGCATTTTCGTTTTTAGCTACAAAAGCATACCCATCGTGTTTGGGGTCCAGAGAGAACGCAATAACTATTGTATAAACTGGCTGGTGCCTAGAAGACAAAGTGAAGCAGTCAGAGTATAAAGTATCAAGACATCACATGAGGAGTTCTTAAAATTTATTCAGACAAAACAAGGGCCATTCGACTACCATTCATTTTCCAGAACCATGATTGGACCAAAGCTCATTTTCTTCTCCACCTGGAAGCCTGCACAGAGAGTCAAAAAAAGTCATGATTTTTTTTTTTTTTTTAAAGCAATGACCAAATGGGTTCTCAAATACCTTGCTTTGAGGACAGATCACGGCCCTTCCTCATGGCACAGCTACTGTCACAACAACTGCATGCCTGGTTAGGACCATATGCAGCAGTCCAGCTAAAAGAAAGCAGTCTTGTTAACAGTCATGGCTCATCAGCATTTGTCAATCACAATTATAGCAACATACCCATTGTTAGAGAACGAACAAGTCTTGTGCTCAACTTCAGCAAGAGCAGTCGCAGCTGTTGCCTTCAAGATGCATGCAATGTAGATCTGCAAACATTCATAACTCATTTTCCCTTTTAAAAAAGATAAATAAAAAAAAAAGACCCTGCCACTCACCACTGTACAATCACTACTTACCAAGCTACTGTTCGATTGTTGAAATAAGAACAAGAAGAAACCATTTCAGTAATTCAAAGAACCACACACATCAAGCTATAGCTCAACCATGATACAAACCCATCATGAGCCTCAGGGAGAAAACAAGAAGCTCCTCAGCAGCTTGGGAAGAAGCAAATGGGATCCAAGCAGGTAGGAGAGCATTGCTACTCACATTATGGAATCTGGAAAGCATTCAAAGACAAGACCATCAAATAGTACATCCTCATGTACTCCCCCTCCAAACAGTACGGTATGGTGAAATACCTCGGATAGTGGCACTCAATGAAGACACCAACTCCAGCATTCCTTAGAATGGGAGTACCACTTATTGGGGCTTAAGCAACACCAAGAGCAAAGACATAAACCAGCTCATCTGCAGTCACCTGAAAAAAAATAAAATCTAGATTTCCAACAATCTAAGGAAACTTGAAAAGGAAAATTAAGTTGCATGGTAATGAAATACTTAGACAAAGTGCTGTTGCAGCCATACAATGGTGCTTCAAAGATAAGGAACCGAGAAGCATCCATCCCTGTGGCAGCACAGCCTCCCAGTGTGAGCGCAGCAACATTGAGGGTTGTACTGCTTCCAAACACACCTGTGCTCACTTCTACATGCACCGCAGTCTCATTGCATCTTGCTGTTACACCCTGGGTAGGAACAGCATCACCCTGTCCAGGAGTATTCACATAGGTTGGTGGAGTGGGGATCTTTGGGGGTGTTGGATAACGCCAAGTCAGGTTCTTCACCAGGTGCTGCAAGATCTGCTGTTGCGGAGAGGCCAAAGGATTTTGAAGCTGCAGTCCAAATGGGGCTCCTACAGGGCTTCCAATTTGGGAAACACTCTGCATTGATTGAGAAGGTGAACCAACACTCACTTTAGATGAAGCCTGCCCTGGTACATTAGACTGAAATCCTGCAGGAACTTGAAAATGCCCCAGTGTCAGTACTTATGCTGTTGAGAGCCCAACTGCGACTAGCAGTACTACACTAATTCCTACATAGTTGAACCCCATTGTAGACAACACCCAATTGCAAGCATACCACACCACCTGCTATTTATGCAGTGATGTAAGCGCGTCTTCAAACCTTTCCAAATAGTTTGATGACCTTCCACGCCTGTTGAGTTACTAATTGGGCTTCCTAACAGATGACAGCAATTAGGATTTTCTTGGCCCTTGCATTTGATTGGACCTTATGAGTGAAGACCAAAATTATCTTGTTTAGGTCACATGATCTCATTAATCAAGTTGCCACAGCACAAAAGAATAATTAAAGTCCTTGATTGTATAGTTGGGTTAAAAAGGAAATGGTTCTGAATGAAATGGGTTGGGTTGACACAGAATGTTTAATATGAAATGGTAAACATAAAATATATATATATATATACTATTCTTCTAAGGAATCTGACAGATGATTTCCCCCAAATTACCTTTTATTCTGACTTTGGAATTAAATGGCTGCAATGTTTTTGAGTTAAAAGGATCTGTTTGTACCCATGCCAAACCACATTGCTCCTCTCACTCCTAGCTTACTCGTCTTTTGTATGATTGGAAAACAAGACATCTGATGTTCACAGGCTCAATAACTCTGACTAAATGCAATTCAACTGATCAATTCATGTTAATCAAAAATACTTAACCCCTGAATTACTATAAACAACACTCTGTAGAGTATAATAGGATTACTACAGTGGACACTAATTCCATGTCATTCAGCAAAAAATTACCTCTGCCTCCCCACCTTCTCCCCATGCTCAATTTTGCACACACACCCATAAAACATATCACAATGGTGACTTGGGTCTCCTGTCTTGTTTAGACTTTAAATGAAGATTGGTCAAATCATTTGGAAGCTATCAGGGCTTTGAGACATTGAGAAAACAGATTTTCACATTAATTTTATACTCTGGTGTTGAATTAGAGTGTCCTCAGTGTGAGACATGCAGGCTCAGGCATTCATAAGACAACTGGGCCAAACCACACCCTTTCCCTTACACATACAGACACCACCAGGAAAAAAGAACGACCAAATCTCAAGTATTCTACTGTATGGCCTACAAATAAGCCACGTTAACCATTTTGTCCAGAAAAAGCAATGTACTCATGTGTGTCTACTTCACAATATCTCCAGGAACTATATCTTGTTTAAAATATTTTTGTAAAAAATTAAGTTGTTTTGGCCATGTAGGAGCTCACCCACACTCACTTCCTTGAATATTGTGGCTGTGAATGGTATGGAGAGGTAGCTTACAGCCTAAGCAAACATTACAGGAACTTCTTTATGGTTATTATAGACTGTGGCAGAGGGATTTTTCTCTTAAGTCTGCTCATGGTGTAGGTTAATTCATATGCCTGTGAAGGTAAATGTTTAAAACAAAATGGGGACAAAATGAAGTTCCTATGACTGCAACCATGGCATTGTTGGTGTGCAAGATCAGCTTACTAATATTTAGGAAACTGCTGCTATCAGAGATGTGTCTCCAGACTTTAAACAGATTTATGTAAGAAAGTGAGTTCTGCTGGTGGTTGATAAAGGTCAGAGGAAAAGGGCTAGATTGATTCAAGTTCCAGGGAAGCATATAGTAATTTAAAACGAGGCATGGGTCAATACTTTTCAGCTGCTCTCAATGGGTCACAACAAACCATCTGATCCACACACAACTTGGCACATGTTTTAGGCCGAATACCTTTCCTGATACAATCCTCATTTTTCTAACCAAGCATAACTAGCAATGCATGGGGGTAGGCCAACCACTAAAGGTGGGGCTCCAATCCAGAGCCATCACACCCTCAACACGGCATAGGTCAATGACCAAAAAAAAAAAATTGCTTATGTACAAACAGACAGTCTGTGCACTTGAGTTTTCAGAGGTCAGGTAGAGTAAAAGTTACCTGTGTAAAAGTATAAATTTTACATCCAGAACAGGGAAAGGTCAAAATATAGAATCCAATTAATGGTGTATCAGAAACCAAGAAAATATTTTCCTAGGTAACCCATTTAATCTTTTGTATAGTCATGTTTATATCTTTGAGTAAAATTTAATAACATTCAACATAAAATGACACCTAGGTTGTGCTGAATGGGACCTCATGCAATACTGCACAACCCTAAGCATACCCTGTAATGCAAAAAAAAAAAAAAAGCATGGATACACAAGGACTCAACATAAGCAGTAAAGCCTCTCCAGCATGCATAAACCACTAAATCTGAAGTGTGTTGGTGCTTGAAACCCCATGAAGTGCAACTTAGAAGCCTTCCCCATCACTTGGGATTCCATCTCAACATTGAAATAAGGGGTTGTGTCAAGTCTTAAAAACAAACATTCTCAGCTAATGGAGTCTACAATTTGGAGCAGGGTACCTTGATGGCCCTTATCTTTTGGCTAGCCCTCATAGTTTGTCATAATTAGTCTAAACTCCCTGCACAGAGCAAATCTGGATTAGAAAGAGGCAGGGGGAACCCTCCAGAACAAACTTCATTCTAGACATCAAGCATGTTTGGATAAGATGCAAAGAAAGCACAAGAGCTGAGTTCTAAAAATTTTATTTAAGCAAACAGGTCATTGGTCTGCCAATTATTTCAGGACCACGATTGGACCAAGGCTGACTTCCTTCTCTACCTGGAAGCCTGCAAATGCAAAGGAGGAGGGAGAGCAAGGTCAGAGTACAAAGCCACATTCCCAAAACATGAACACTTCACAAAAAGGCCAACAGTGCTTCCTCAGCTACCTTGCTCTGAGGACAAGTCCCGCCCCTTTCTCATGGCACAGCTGCTGTCACAACAACTGCATACCTGGTTAGGACCATATGCAGCAGTCCATCTAGGAAGAAAAGTGGTCATTAGAAGTCACATCTCATCAGCATCAGGTCATCAAAATAATAGCAACATACCCATTGTTAGAGAACGAGCAAGCCTTGTGCTCAGCATCAGCAGGGGCAGATGCAACTGTTGCCTTCAAGATGCATGCAATGTAGACCTGCATACAAGGAAAAATAGCACCTGTGCCATTACCTTTGAACAAGAGGGCCCCTCACCATTTATGACAGGCACCATTAAAACAGCATTAACAGAGCGATGGCCTAAATCAGGGCATCATGCCAATGTCAGTGCTTGGGCCCTAACAAGTTCCATTCTGGCTTGAAAACTTGCCACTCACCACTGTACAGCCACTACTTACCAAGCTACTGTTCGATTGTTGAAATGTGAAGGCTTCCAGCTGAAACCCTAGCTCATTTGCTTGAGTTTGAGGCATAAACCGGGAACCAGAGTGCGTGATCTTCGTATCAATCAGGCAGCTGGAAAGAGCTACATTCAGAAACGGTCAGATCACTTCTAAAAAGGCTCAAAATAACCCCACTTACCCATGGTTATCAATAAAGGAATATCTGGGGACTGCAGTGAGGTCGGGGACTGCAGTTGCCACACAGCCATCAATAAGGACACGCAGCGCCACATGGTTGAACTGCATTACTGATGCCTTAATGTTTATAAGCTGACCCAGGTAGTACTTGTTGGATGTCCTTTCAGTGACCCAGTCATCTACAAGAAGAAACCATGTTAGTAATTCAAAGAACCATACACATCAAGCTATAGCTCAACCATGATACAAACCCATCATGAGCCTCAAGGAGAAAACAAGAAGCTCCTCAGCAGCTTGGGAAGAAGCAAATGGGATCCAAGCAGGTAGGAGAGCATTGCTACTCACATTATGGAATCTGGAAAGCATTCAAAGACAAGACCATCAAATAGTACATCCTCATGTAACCCCACCAAACAACTGGTATGGTGAAATACCTTGGATAGTGGCACTCAATGAAGACACCAATTCCAGCATTCCTTAGAATGGGAGTACCACTTACTGGGGCTGAAGCAACACCAAGAGTGAAGACATAAACCAGCTCATTTGCTGTCACCTGG
>QMIH01000127.1:1109984-1127024 GCA_003987875.1 Clarias batrachus
ACGTGGTTGAACTGCATTACTGATGCCTTAATGTTTATAAGCTGACCCAGGTAGTACTGGTTGGATGTCCTTTCAGTGACCCAGTCATCTACAAGAAGAAACCATGTCAGTAATTCAAAGAACCATACACATCAAGCTATAGCTCAACCATGATACAAACCCATCATGAGCCTCAGGGAGAAAACAAGAAGCTCCTCAGCAGCTTGGGAAGAAGCAAATGGGATCCAAGCAGGTAGGAGAGCATTGCTACTCACATTATGGAATCTGGAAAGCATTCAAAGACAAGACCATCAAATAGTACATCATGTAACCCCACCAAACAACTGGTATGGTGAAATACCTTGGATAGTGGCACTCAATAAGGACACTAATTCCAGCATTCCTTAGAATGGGAGTACCACTTATTGGGGCTGAAGCAACACCAAGAGCAAAGACATAAACCAGCTCATTTGCAGTCACCTGAAAAAAATAAAATCTAGATTTCCAACAATCTCAAAGGAAAATTAAGTTGCATGGTAATGAAATACTTACAGACAGAGCGCTGTTGCAGCCATACAATGGTGCTTCAAAGATAAGGAACCGAGAAGAAGCATCCATCCCTGTGGCAGCACAGCCTCCCAGTGTGAGTGCAGCAACATTGAGGGTTGTACTGCTTCCAAACACTTCTGTGCTCACTTCTACATGCACCGCAGTCTCATTGCATCTTGCTGTTACACCCCAGGTAGGAACAGCATCACCCTGTCCAGGAGTATTCACGTAGGTTGGTGGAGTGGGGATCTTTGGGGGTGTTGGATAACGCCAAGTCAGGTTCTTCACAAGGTGCTGCAAGATCTGCTGTTGCTGAGAGGCCAAAGGATTTTGAAGCTGCAGTCCAAGTGGGGCTCCTACAGGGCTTCCAATTTGGGAAACACTCTGCATAGATTGAGAAGGTGAACCAACACTCACTTTAGATGAAGCCTGCCCTGGTACATTAGACTGAAATCCTGCAGGAACTTGAAAATTCGCCAGTGTCAGTACTTGTGCTGTTGAGAACCCCACTGCAACTAGCAGTACCACACTAATTCCTACATAGTTGAACCCCATTGTAGACAACAGCCAATTGCAAGCATACCAGGCTTACCACACCACCTGCTATTTATGCAGTGATGTAAGCGCATCTTCAAACCTTTCCAAATAGTTTGATGATTTTCCATGCCTGTTGAATTACGAATTGGCTTTTAGGATTTTAGGAATTAGGATTTTATTGGCCCTTGCATTTGATTGGACCTTATGAGTGAAGACCAAAATTATCTTATTTAGGTCACATGACCTCATTAAGCAAATTGCCACAGCACAAATGAATAATTAAAGTCCTTGATTGTATAGTTGGGTTAAAAAGGAAATGGTTCTGAATGAAATGTGTTGGGTTGACACAGAATGTTTAATATGAAATGTTAAACATAAAATATATATACCATTCTTCTAAGGAATCTGACAGATGGTTTCCTCCAAATTACCTTTTATTCTGATTTTGGAATTAAATGGCTGCAATGTTTTTGAGTTAAAAGGATCTGTTTGTACCCATGCCAAACCACATTGCTCCTCTCAATCCTAGCTTACTCGTCTTTTGTATGATTGGAAAACAAGACATCTGATGTTCAAGGGCTCAAAATCTCTGACTAAATGCAATTCAACTGATCAATTCATGTTAATCAAAAAGACTTAACCCCTGAATTACTATAAACAACACTCTGTAGACTATAGTGGGATTCCTACAGGAGACACTAATTTCATGTCATTCAGCAAAAAATTACCTCTGCCTCCCCACCTACTCCCCATGCTCAATTTTGCACACTCCCCCATAAAACATATCAAAATGGTGACTTGGGTCTCCTGTCTTGTTTAAACTTTAAATAAAGATTGGTCAAATGATTTGGAAGCTATCAGGGCTTTGAAACATTAAGAAAACAGATTTTCACATTAATTTTATACTCTGGTGTTGAATTAGAGTGTCATCAGTGTGAGACATGCAGGCTCAGGCATTCATAAGACAACTGGGCCAAACCACACAATTTTCCTTACACATACAGACACCACCAGGAAAAAAGAACGACCAAATCTCAAGTATCCTATGCCCTACAAGTAAGCCACGTTAACCATTTTACCCAGAAAAAGCAATGTACCTATGTGTGTCTACTTCACAATATCTCCAGGAACCGTAGCTAATTTAAAATATTTTGGTAAAAAATTTAGTTGTTTTCAAGTCAAGTCAAGTAGGCTTTTATTGTCATTCCAACCATATAAAGTTAATACACAGTGAAACGAAACAACGTTTCTCCAGGACCAAGGTGCTACATACATGCAACAACATAACTTTACAACACAAATTTTAACATTTTTAAGTTAACCTAAAAAAAACTATCAAATTTCTATACAAAAATACACAATAGACAAAGTGCACGTGCAAATKTGCAAACAATTAKGTACATGACAGACACAACAATGTAACACATAACAGTACTTTTTTTTTTGATGAAGTATGAATTGAGGTAGTGGGAAGAGCAGCAGTAAACAATTTACATTACGGATGCAGCGTGTGGTGTAAATGTCTTCGATAGAAGGGAGAGAGACCCCGATGATCTTCTCAACTGTCCTGACTATCCGTTGTAGGGTCTTACGGTCTGAAATGGGACAAATACCAAACCAGACAGTGATGCAGCTGCTCAGGATGCTCGCAATAGTTCCTCTATAGAAGGTGGTGAGGATTGTTGGTGGAAGCTGCGTCTTCCTCAGCCTTCTCAGGAAGAAAAGACGTTGTTGGGCTTTCTTATGCAGAGAGCTGGTGTTGAGTGACCAGGTGTGGTCTCCTCCAGGTGGACGCCCAGGAATTTTGTGCTCTTGACGATCTCCACAGAAGAGCCGTTGATGCTGAGTGGAGAGTGATCGCTCCGAGTCCTCCTGAAGTCAACAACCATCTCTTTTGTCTTTTCAACGTTCAAAGACAGGTTGTTGTCTTTACACCAGTCCGTTAGCCTCTGCACTTCCTCTCTGTACGCTGACTCATCGTTCTTGCTGATGAGACCCACCACGGTCGTGTCATCGGCGAACTTGATGATATGATTGGAGCTGTGTGTCGCTACACAATCATAAGTCAGCAGTGTGAACAGCAGGGGACTGAGCACGCAGCCCTGGGGGGCCCCAGTACTCAGTGTGGTGGTGCTGGAGGTGTAGCACTGCTTGAGGTCTTTCGGTCAGAAAGTCCAGGATCCAGTTACAGAGGGAGGTGTTCAGGCCCAACAAGCTCAGCTGCCCGATCAGGTGTTGGGGGATGATTGTATTGAATGCTGAACTGAAGTCTATGTACAGCTTTCTGACATAAGTGTCTTTCTTATCAAGATGTGACAGTGCCAGGTGGAGTGTGGTGGAGATGGCATCGTCCGTTGAACGGTTTGAATGGTACGCGAACTGCAGGGGGTCCAGTGAGGGAGGAAGCAGGGTCTTGATGTGTCTCATGACGAGCCGCTCGAAGCACTTCATGATGATGGGTGTGAGTGCAACAGGGCGGTAGTCATTGAGACAGGACACAGAAGACTTCTTCGGCACTGGTAGACTTAAAGCATGTGGGAACGACGGCGCTGTTCAGAGAGATGTTGAAGATGTCGGTGAGAACATCTGCCAGCGGTTCTGCACATTCACTGAGCACTCTGCCTGTGATGTTGTCTGGTCCAGCAGCTTTACGTGGGTTGACTCTGTGTAGAGTTGTTTTCACATCAACCGTGGTGAAATATGGCACCTGGTCGTTCGGAGGAGGAATGGTCTTCCTCGCAATCACGTCGTTCTGCATGTCGAACCGTGCGTAGAAGCTGTTCAGCGCATTTGGAAGGGAGCCATCACTGTCAATGAAGTCCTGTATTTAGTGATGGCTTGTATACCCTGCCACATGCGTTGTGTGTCACCGCTGTCCTTGAAGTGATTGTGGATTCTCTGGGCATGTGCGCGCTTCGCTTCTCTATTGGCCCTTGCTGTTCTTAGGGCCGCCTTGTCCCCCGCTTTGAAGGCAGCGTCTCTGATTCTCAGAAGTGCACTGACCTCTGCAGTAATCCACGGTTTCTGGTTGGGTCGTGAGATGATATTCTTGAAGACAGTGACGTCATCGGTGCACTTGTTGATGTAGCTGGTCAGTAATGATGTGTACTCCTCTAAGTCGGGGGGTCGCCATAAGTTGCAGCCTCCCTAAACATGTTCCAGTCAGTGTTCTCGAAACATTCCTGAAGAGCAGAGATGGCTCCTGCTGGCCAGGTTTCCACCTGCTTCAGAACCGGTTTTGAACGCCTGACTAGTGGTCTGTATGCTGGAATTAGCATAAAAGAGATGTGGTCTGAGTAGCCGAGGTGGGGGCGGGGCTCTGCCCGATATGCGCCGGGGATGTTTTTTGTGTAAACAAGATCCAGCGTGTTTTCCCCTCTCGTTGCATAGTCCACATACCGATGGAATTTAAGAAGCACTGACTTGAGATTTGCATGGTTGAAATCTCCAGCAACAATAAACAGTCCATCCGGATGTGTGTTCTGCAGATTACTGATCTTAGCATGCAGTTCCCATAGCGCTTCCTTAGCATTAGCACTAGGCGGAATGTACACTCCGATAATGAAAACGGTGGTGAATTCCTGCGGTAAATAAAAAGGTCTACATCTAACAGTCACAATCTTCAAGGCGATGAGCAAAAACTAGAAACTAACACAGAGTTCTTACACCATTTCGTGTTGATGTAAACACATAAGCCACCGCCTTGAGTCATACTGCACAGAGCTGTGTTTCTGTCGGCGCGAAACGAGGCTAGCCCGTCTAGTTTTATGGCGGCGTCTGGAACTCTGTCGCTGAGCCATGTCTCCGTGAAAACAAATACATAGCAGTCCCTAACCTCATGCTGTGTAGCCTGTTGCAGTCGGATGTAGTCCAGTTTATTTTCCAGGGAGCAGACATTAGATAAGATGATGGACGGAAGAGCTGGCCGGCTAGGGTTTGTTTGTTTGTTTTTAGCCTAGCACAGACTCCCGCCATGTAGGAGCTCACTTCCTAGAATAACGTGGCTGTGGCTGGTATGGAGAGGTAGCTTACAGCCTAAGCAAACATTACAGGAACTTCTTTATGGTTATTATAGACTGGCAGAGGGATTTTTCTCTTAAATCTGCTCATGGTGTAGGTTAATTCACATGCCTGTGAAGGTAAATGTTTAAAACAAACAAAAAGGGGACAAAAATGAAATTCCTATGACTGCAACCATGGCATTGTTGGAGTGTGAGATCAGCTTACTAATATTTAGGAAACTGCTGCTATGAGAGATAAATCTGTTAAGTCTGGAGATCCATGTAAGAAAGTGAGTTCTGCTGGTGGTTGATTGGTCAGAGGAAAAGGGCTAGATTGATTCAGGTTCCAGGGAAGCATATAGTAACTTAAAACGAGGCATGGGTCAATACTTTTCAGCTGCTGATAGCTGTGGCTGGTATGGAGAGGTAGCTTACAGCCTAAGCAAACATTACAGGAACTTCTTTATGGTTATTATAGACTGTGGCAGAGGGATTTTTCTCTTAAGTCTGCTCATGGTGTAGGTTAATTCACATGCCTGTGAAGGTAAATGTTTAAAACAAACATTTAGGCATTTGGTAGACGCTCTTATCCAGAGCGACTTACAAAAAGTGCTTTAAAGTTTACATCTCTGGATAGATACTTACACTGGGTTAACTAGGTCAATAACTAAGTGTCATTAGTCTAACACAACTGGGAAGAGTTTTGTTTTTTTTTTGGTAGGGGGGAGGGGTTAGTCCTGTAGAAATAGATACGTTTTGAGTCGTCGTTTAAAGATTGTCAAAATCTCTGCTGTACGGACATCTAGAGGAAGTTCGTTCCACCACCTAGGTGCCAGAACAGAAAAGAGTCTGGATGAATGCCGCCCTCGATCCCTGAGAGATGGTGGGATGAGGCGAGCAGTGCTGGAGGATCGGAGGGAACGTGGCGCAGTGCGTGGTGTGATTAGAGCAGAGAGGTAAGTGGGTGCTGGGCCATTTTTAGCTTTGTAGGCAAGCATCAGTGTTTTGAATTTGATGCGGGCAGCTACAGGAAGCCAGTGCAGGGAGCGGAGGAGTGGGGTGGTGTGGGAGAACTTGGGAAGGTTGAAAACAAGACGTGCTGCTGCATTCTGAATCAGTTGCAGAGAACGAGTCGTGGGCAGAGGCAGGCCAGCCAGGAGTGAGTTGCAGTAGTCCAGTCTTGAAATAACAAGGGACTGAACAAGCACTTGAGTAGCCTGTGAAGAAAGAAATGGGAAGATTCTTCTGATATTGTAAAGAAGAAATCTACAAGAGTGAGTAAGGTTAGCGATGTGTGGGGAAAATAACATATGATTGTCCAAGGTTACCCCAAGATTGCKGSCAGTGGMTGAAGGAGTGATTTGATTGTTGTCCAGGGATATCACAAGATCTTGACCTGGGGATGAGTMACCAGGRATGAACAACAGTTCGGTTTTACTCAGATTGAGTTTCAGCTGATGAGYTGCCATCCAGGATGAGATATCTGCCAGACATGCTGAGATCCGGGTGCAAACCTGAGTGTCAGAGGGAGGAAAGGAGAGAATAAGTTGAGTGTCATCTGCATAAACAATGGTATGAAAATCCATTCGATGATATGACCTTACCAAGAGACCGGGTATAGAGGGAGAACAGAAGAGGATCAAGTAATGAGCCCTGCGGGACACCAGTAGAGAGTCTACATGGGGCAGATTTAGATCCCCTCCATGTCACCTCATACGACCTATCTTCTAGGTAAGAAGCAAACCATTGCCATGCTGTTCCACGAATTCCAAGGCTTGTAAGAATAGATAATAGAATCTTGGTTCACTGTGTCAAATGCAGCTGACAGGTCCAGGAGGATCAGGACGATGACAGATCTAGCAGCATGGAGCTTCTCAGTGACTGACAGAAGGGCAGTCTCTGTGGAATGTGCCACTTTGAAAGGTGGGGCTCCAATCCAGAGCCATCACACCCTCAACACGGCATAGGTCAATGACAAAAAAAATAAGCAATTTATGTACAGACAGACAATCTGTGCACTTGAGTTTTCAGAGATCAAGGTAGAGTAAAAGTTACCTGTGTAAAAGTGTAAATTTTATATCCAGAACAGGGAAATGTCAAAATATAGAATCCAATTAACAGTGTATCAGAAACCAGGAAAATATTTTCCCATTTAATCTTTTGTATGGTCATGTTTATATCGAGTAAAATTGAATCAAATTCAGCATAAAATGACACAGGGTATGCTTACAACCTAGGTAATGCAAAAATAAAAAAGGCATGGGGTACTACACAAGGACTCAACATAAGCAGTAAAGCCTCTCCAGCATGCATAAACCACTAAATCTGAAGTGTGTTGGTGCTTGAAACCCCATGAAGTGCATCACTTGGGATTCCATCTCAACATTGAAATAAGGGGTTGCGTCAAGTCTTAAAACCAAACATTCTCAGCTAATGGAGTCTACAATTTGGAGCAGGGTACCTTTATGGCCCTTATATTTTGGCTAGCCCTCATAGTTTGTCATAATTAGTCTAAACTCCCTGCACAGAGCAAATCTGGATTAGAAAGAGGCAGGGGGAACCCTCCAGAACAAACTTCATTCTAGACATCAAGCATGTTTGGACAAGATGCAAAGAAAGCACAAGAGCTGAGTTCTAAAAATTTTATTTAAGCAAACTGGTCATTGGTCTGCCAATTATTTCAAAACCACAATTGGACCAAGGCTGACTTCCTTCTCCACCTGGAAGCCTGGAAAGGCAAGGGGGGGGGCAAGGTCAGAGTACAAAGCCACAAATACTACACAGAGCTTAAGCAGTAATCTCCCAGAATTATCAACTTTAACTGGATCACCATCTGACTCCACAGAACTCGATCAGTCGCCTGAATATTTAGAGTCAACATTACTTATACCTTACATAATGTAGCTCCAGTTAAAAGGAAAATTATTAGATATCAGAAACTCGCTCCCTGGTATATTGACCACACATGTACTTTAAAACAGGCCGATCGAAAATTAGAACTTAAAACTCCATTCCCACAATTCTAATTTGAGTTTTCATTATTTCTTATGGGAAAATGATGATTTGGTTTACGAGTGTTTTGGAACATGAGCCCACTTCTGGAACGAATGATGCTCATAATCCAAGGTTCCACTGTATATATATATATTTCTCAAATTTACTTTTGTTTTAATATTTATTTCCTATATAGTCTTTCTTAGATGAAGTAACTTTTTTGTATTTTATTTTTTTATTTTGTTTTTCCATATTTATTATTCCTATTAATAGTCTTTGCTTTAAGGTCAGGGCAGTCACCTAAGCATTTCACTGCATATCGTACTGTGTATGACTGTGTATGTGACAAATAAAATTTGAATTTGAATTTATAGGTTCCACTCTTTCATTTGAAGCTCATGTGGATAATATTACCAGAATAGCATTTGTTCACTTCAGAAATATTGCCAAGATAAGGAATATATTGTCACGAAATGATGCAGAATATTTCATATCACCTCTATGTTGGACTATTTTAATGCCTTACTGTTCGATTGTTCAACTAGGTGCATAAACAAGTGATAGTTAGTCCAGAATACAGAACACACTAGAACAAGAAGATAGGAGCACATCACCTCTATCTTATCCACACTGCATTGGATCTTTGCGAAATTTCGCATCAATTTTAAAATACTACTGTTGACGTATAAAGCATTAAATGGTCTCACGCCGCAGTATCTGAAAGAACTGCTAGTGTTTTACAATCCGCCACGCCTACTTCAATCAATGGATGCAGGCTGCTTGTCAGTACCACATATTGTGAAAACAATTTGGTGTAGAGCTTCTTCATACAAAGCTTAGTTAGTTATGGAATAGCCTTTCAATTAATGTTTGGGACTCAGACACCGTGTCAGTGTTTAAATCTAGGCTAAAAACCTATTTATTTAGCCAAGCTTTGCCTTAGGTAAAGGAGCAGATCTGGGGGACTCATGGACGTAGACACTGACTTCCCCAATCTCATTGATCACTCAGGTTTGTTGACAGTGAAGTGATTGGTCACTTTGTATCTTATGTCTGTGTTTTCTTCTGGCTCTCCCTTTTAATTATGCTGTCATAGTTAGTTCTTCCGGAGCCCCTGCACTAAATTTACATTCACCTTAAACATTGTGTGACTATACCTAACTGCCATCTCTCCTTCTCTTCTGCTCTCGTCTTTTCCTCTCGCTGTCTGTCAAGCCATACATGTCACTCCTGAGCTGCCAGTGATCCGAACCCCCTCTGTCCTCTAGGCCTGTCTGACTAATCCTTGTGTACCGCTTATGGTTGGAGATCTCATCGCATGGACATCCTGTGTGTTCTGCTTGGGATGCGTGTGCTGACTGGGGACAGGGCCACTTTTTCACGAAGATCGGCCAGGCCTCGGCTGATGCTGACAGCAGTTCTGTAAAGACTTGTGACTGTAGTCACTCGATCGTTCACGACTGGTGGTTCCTACCGTCTAAGTGATCTTCCAATAACAAACTGGACTCCATGTTAACGTAAACACATCTGTTATACTGAACTTAGTCACCTAACACAGTATGACTTCCGATCAATCCCGGTTATCACCCAAATGCGAATGTGTTCCCTGGTGAAAATAGTTCCTCAGAGTTTTTCCTTCATCGACCTCTGCTTTGTCAGGAAAAATCCTATAATTTTGATTCATACACACATTTCATTACAAACTTGTGTAAAACTGCTTTGTGACTGTCAATTGTTAAAAGCACTACACAAATAAATTAACTATAATGAATTCATTGTGAGTTAATCATATTGCCTAGGTTGTGCTGAAAAGTATGTCACTTTATACTACACAGTCCTTTACATTTTAAAAATCAAAACATGGCTAAAACACTCAGGGTTTTATGGGGTACTACTCTTTATAAAACATGAGCAGTAAAACATCTCCAGCATGCAAAAACCGCTGAACCCGAAATGTCTTAGGACTCAGTCTCTAGAATAGACTAATTTAGTTGTACTTAATGTAAAGTGTCATCCCTCAATGCGAAATACAGGTCAACCTTGTCTTCTCCACACCAGGCAGGTAGCTATTCCACCTCATACCTATTGGCCGACACAGACCCTGCCGCCCTCCCCCCCCCCCAGGAATATTTATCATATTTATAGTCTAGTTTTAAAATCATAAAGACGTGTAGGATTCATAGACAGTGAGCATTAGTAACTGTTTCTGGACACTGTTCATAGTCAGGATTGGAACAGGGCAGCTTAATGTTTATATTTTGGTTAGCCCATCTAATATTTGGTCATAACCAATTGAGACTACCCAAAGCAAGACCCCCCCCCCCCATCTAGGTCAGTAAGAGCCTGTGAAAAACCACCAATGCAAACAACTTGGTTCTAGGCCCCAAGTGTTGGCAATTTGGCCAAAGGGGAACAATAAGGGAACACAAGAGCTAAGTTCTAAAATTTTATTTAAGCAAATAGGTCATTGGTCTACCAATTACTTCAGAACCATGATTGGACCAAGGCTGACTTCCTTCTCCACCTGGAAGCCTGCAAATGCAAAGGAGGAGGAAGAGCAAGGTCAGAGTACAAACCCACATTCCCAAAACATGAACACTTCACAAAAAGGCCAACAGTGCTTCCTCAGCTACCTTGCTCTGAGGACAAGTCCCGCCCCTTTCTCATGGCACAGCTGCTGTCACAACAACTGCATACCTGGTTAGGACCATATGCAGCAGTCCATCTAGGAAAAAGTGGTCATTAGAAGTCACATCATCAGCATTAGGCCATCACAATAATAGCAACATACCCATTGTTAGAGAACGAGCAAGCCTTGTGCTCAGCATCAGCAGGGGCAGATGCAACTGTTGCCTTCAAGATGCATGCAATGTAGACCTGCATACAAGGAAAAATATTTGTAAGCAACAATGGCACAGGTGCTTCTTCCTGCTCATCACCTTTGAACAAGAGAGTCCCTCAATATTTATGACAGGCACCATTAAAACAGCATTAACAGAGCGATGGCCTCGGCCATGTCATCATTACAAGGTCATTGCTGGGCCCTAATAAGTTACATTCTGGCTTGAAAACTTACCACTCACCACTGGACAGTCACTACTTACCAAGCTACTGTTCGATTGTTGAAATGTGAAGGCTTCCAGCTGAAACCCTAGCTCATTTGCTTGAGTTTGAGGCATGAACCGGGAACCAGAGTGTGTGATCTTCGTATCAATCAGGCACCTGGGAAGAGCTACAGTCAGAAACTGTCAGATCACCTCTAAAAAGGCTCAAAATAACCCCACTTACCCATGGTTTTCGATAAGGGAATATCTCGGGACTGCAGTGAGGTCAGGGACTGCAGTTGCCACACAGCTATCAATAAGGACACGTAGCGCCACGTGGTTGAACTGCATTACTGATGCCTTAATGTTTATAAGCTGACCCAGGTAGTACTGGTTGGATGTCCTTTCAGTGACCCAGTCATCTACAAGAAGAAACCATGTCAGTAATTCAAAGAACCATACACATCAAGCTATAGCTCAACCATGATACAAACCCATCATGAGCCTCAGGGAGAAAACAAGAAGCTCCTCAGCAGCTTGGGAAGAAGCAAATGGGATCCAAGCAGGTAGGAGAGCATTGCTACTCACATTATGGAATCTGGAAAGCATTCAAAGACAAGACCATCAAATAGTACAGGGGTCTCAAACTCAGTTCCTGGAGGGCCGCAGCCCTACAGAGTTTTGTTCCAACCATAAGTAAAAACACCTGATCCACCTAAACAGGTCATTAAGGCTTATTTGAAAACTACATAGTATGCATGTTGGAGCAGGGTTGGAACAAAACTCTGTAGGGCGGCAGCCCTCCAGGAACTGAGTTTGAGACCCCTAAAATAGTACATCCTCATGTACTCCCCCTCCAAACAGTTGGTATGGTGAAATACCTTGGATAGTGGCACTCAATAAGGACACTAATTCCAGCATTCCTTAGAATGGGAGTACCACTTATTGGGGCTGAAGCAACACCAAGAGTGAAGACATAAACCAGCTCATTTGCAGTCACCTATGGGGGGGAGGTATTAATAAATAGAATCTAGATTTCTAACAAACAAGTGAAAATTAAGTTACATTGTTAAAGCTTACAGACAAGGCGCTGTTGCAGCCATACAATGGTGCTTCAAAGATAAGGAACTGAGAAGAAGCATCCATCCCTGTGGCAGCACAGCCTCCCAGTGTGAGCGCAGCAACATTGAGGGTTGTACTGCTTCCAAACACACCTGTGCTCACTTCTACATGCACTGCAGTCTCATTGCATCTTGCTGTTACACCCTGGGTAGGAACAGCATCACCCTGTCCAGGAGTATTCACGTAGGTTGGTGGAGTGGGGATCTTTGGGGGTGTTGGATAACGCCAAGTCAGGTTCTTAACTAGGTGCTGCAAGATCTGCTGTTGCTGAGAGGCCAAAGGATTTTGAAGCTTCAGTCCAAGTGGGGCTCCTACAGGGCTTCCAATTTGGGAAACACTCTGCATTGATTGAGAAGGTGAACCAACACTCACTTGAGATGAAGCCTGCCCTGGTACATTAGACTGAAATCCTGCAGGAACTTGAAAATGCCCCAGTGTTGGTACTTGTGCTGTTGACAACCCAACTGCAACTAGCAGTACTAAACTAATTCCTACATAGTTGAACCCCATTGTAGACAACAGCCAAGTGCAAGCGTATCAGAACAACCACACCACCTGCTATTTATGCAGTGACCAAAGCACGTCTTCAAACCATTCTAAATAAGTTAATGATCTTCCACGCCTGTTGAGTTACTAATTGGGCCTTCTAACAGATGACAGAAATTAGGATTTTATCGGCCCTTGGATTTGATTGGACCATATATGTGAAGAGCGTGATTATTTTGTCTAGGACAYGTTAMCTCATTAARCAAGTTGATAAACACAGCACAAAAGAATAAAGAGTTTGGTTTTAAATAGGAAAGGTTAATGAWTTAAATGTCTTGAGTTGACACAGAACATTTAATACATTATGATCTACAAAATAAAATGACATTATTCTTCTAAGAAATCTGAAAGACATTTATTTTCAAATTACCCTTTTCTGATTTGAGAACTAGGTGGTTGCCATGTTTTTGAGTTATAAGGATATGTTTTGTACCCATGCCAAACCACATTGCTCCCCTCACTTCTAGCTTATTTCTCTCTTTGTATGATTGGAAAACAAGACTTATGATTTTGAAGGGCTCAAAAACTCTACTGCCTTGACCAAATGCAGTTCAACCAATCAGTTTGTCAATAAAAAAAATAATAAAAATTCTCCCTTTTTATCTCTCTCCCTCTGATGCCTGCTCAATTTTGCTTAATCCCCCATAAAACACATCAAAATTGTGAGCTGGGTCTCCTGTCTTGTTTAAACTTTAAATGAAAAGCATTGGTCAAATCATTTGGAAGCTATCAAGGGTTGTTTGAGACCTTTTAAAAAAGAAACCAGATTTTCAYGTTAATTTTACACTTTGATGTTAAATTAGAGTGCCCTCAGTGTGAGACATGCTGGCACAGGCATTCATAAGACAAATAGGCTAAACCACAGCCCTTTTCTCACATATACATACACACACCTCCAGGAGAGGTGATTGGCCAAATCTCTATTCTATGGCCTACAAATAAGCCAAGTTCACAATTTTCTACAGGAACTGTATATAGTTTAAAATCATATTTTTGTATGAAGTTGTTTTGGCCATGTTAAAAGGAAAATTATTAGAGATCAGAAAGTCGCTCCCTGGTATAGTGACCACACATGCCCTTTAAAACAGGAAATTAGAACCTAAATGGCATCAAACTAAATTGTTAGTATTCCAAATAGCATGGAAGGAGAGCATCCTGAACTATAAAAAAGCTCTTAGTGCTGCTACCTCATTGTATCTCTCCACACTTATAGAAGCTAACAAAATTAATCCTAGATTTTTATTTAATGAGCCCCTATTGACCTCTGATCAAAGTTGTGTCACTATGCTTGTGTTACTCGGCCTCAGTGCAGCTTTTGACACAATTGGTCATAGTATTCTCCTTCAAAGATTAGAAAATGTAGAAGGAATTAAGGGAACGGCCCTCTCCTGGCACAAATCCTATTTGACTGATCGATATCAGTTTGAAGATTTAAATGGTGACTATTGTGCATTTTCTCAAGTGGAGTTTGGTGTTCCACAGGGTTCAGTTTTAGACCCACTGCATTTTTTCTCTTTATATGTTTCCTCTTGGCAACATAATTCGGCAGCATGGTATTAGTTTTCATTGTTATGCTGAAGACGCACAGTTATACATCTTATCAAAAAGAAAAACCATCTTACTAAAGTTGAGCAATGTGTACAGGACATAAGAGAGTTGATGGTAATTAACTTCCTTCTGCTTTATGCTGATAAGACAGAAGTTCTAGTCATAGGACCACACGAAGCTAGAAGCAAGCTTTTTGATCACACTGTATCTTTAAATGGCCGTTCTTTTCCATCAGTTGCAACAGTAAAAGATCTCGGTGTGATTATCAGTGTGTGGCCAGAGGAACAACCTCCTTCTAAACGTCAGCAAGACAAAAGAGTTGATAGTGGACTTTAGTACAAAACAAAAGAGGAACTACCAGACCCCCGCCATCAACAAGAGCCCAATGGAGAGAGTGGACAGCTTCCAATACCTCTGTGTTCACATTTCGTAGGACCTGTCATGGTCCTGTCACATCAGCACCATGGTGAAAAAGGCCCATCAGCGTCTCTACCACCTCAGACGCCTAAGAGACTTTAGACTGCCCTCCAAGGTGCTTAGGAACTTCTACTCTTGCAGCATAGAGAGCATCCTGACAGGAAACATAACGACCTGGTTCAGGAACAGGGCCATGTAGGACAGGCGAACTCTTCAGAGGGTGGTACGATCAGCTGAGCGCATCATCCACACTAAGCTCCCTGACCTGCACTCAATCTACAGCAAGTGGTGTTGGACCAAGGCCAGGAAGATCATGAAGGACCTCAGTCACCCCAGCAATGGACTGTTCTCTCTGTTGAAGTCAGGAAAGCGATTCCACTCCCTGAAGGCCAACACAGAGACTGAGGAGGCGATACGGTCTCCTAATCAGTAGATGACACAGTACCATTTTGCACATCCACACATGTTTCTGCACTCACTCTGGACATTCTGGACTTTCACTGATACTAGTCGTCGCTGCACACTAAATGATAATTTCATGCTTTTATCACCTCTATGTTGGACTATTGTAACGCCTTACTGTCCGATTGTTCAGCTAGGTGTATAAACAAGCAAAAGTTAGTCCAGAATGCAGAACACACTAGAACCAGAAGATAGGAGCACATCACCTCTATCTTATCCACACTGCAATCGATCTATTTTGCAATTTTGCATCGATTTTTTAAATACTACTGTTGATGTATAAAGCATTAAATGGTCTCACGCCACAGTATCTGAAAGAACTGCTAGTGTTTTACAATCTGTCACGCCTACTTCAATCAATGGATGCAGGCTGATTGTCAGTACCACATATTATGAAAACTACAGCTTAGCCAAGCTTTGCCTTAGGTAAAGGAGCAGATCTGGGGGACTCATGGACGTAGACACTGTCTTCCCCAATCTCATTGATCACTCAGGTTTGTTGACAGTGAAGTGATTAGTCACTTTACATCTTAAGGGCCCTCATGTCTGTGTTTTCTTCTGGCTCTCCCTTTTAGTTATGCTGTCATAGTTCTGCCGTAGCCCCTGCCCTAAATTTACATTCACCTTATACATTGTGTGACTGTGACTATACCCAACTGCCATCTCTCCTTCTCTTCTGCTCTCGTCTTTTCCTCTCGCTGTCTCCTTTGAGCCATACATGTCACTCCTGAGCTGCCAGTGATCCGAACTCCCTCTTCCCTCTAGGCCTGTCTAACTAATCCTGGTGTCCCGCTTATGGTTGGAGATCTCATCGCATGGACGTGTTAACATGCATGTTAACGTAAACACATGTTATACTGAACTTCCAGTCGCCTAACACAGTATGACTGCAGATCAATCCCGGTTATCACCCAAATGCAAATGTGTTCCTTGGTGAAAATAGTTCCTCAGAGTTTTTACTTCATCGTCCTCTGCTTTATCAGGAAAAATCCTATAATTTTGATTTCTACACACATTTCATTACAAACTTATGTAAAACTGCTTTGTGACCATGTCAATTGTGCTATACAAATAAATGAACTATAATGAATTCATTATGAATTAGTCATATTGCCTAGGTTGTGCTGAAAAGTATGTCACTTTATACTGCACAGTCCTATACATTTAAAAAATCAAAACATGGCTAAAACACTCGGTTTTATGGGGTACTACATAAGGACTTTATAAAACATAAGCAGTAAAGCATCCTCAGCATGCAAAAACCGCTGAACCCGAAATGTGCTGATGCTTGATGTGCAACTTCCAATGCAATGCCTTCCAATCGCTTAACACTCAGTCTCTAGAATAGACTTCATTATCAAGTACAACTAAATTAAAGTGTCATCCTTCAGTGCAAAATAAAGGTCAAGATTTATGAAAAAAAAAGCAAACATCCATTCACCCACAAAACATTTCCCTTTCTAAAAATTGCATGAACAGTGGTTAACTATAAAACACTTGGATTTCTTTTTTTAGTAGCATTCGGTGTGGTTTTTTGGAAATGCAGTCTCTGTTGGGCCTTTATCATCTCAAGTGCAAATTGGTTTCTCCACACCAGGCAGTTAGCTATTCCACCTCATACCTATTGGCAGACAGAACCCCCCCCGCCAGAAATATTTATAGTCAAGTTTTAAAAACAATCATAAAGACGTGTAGGATTCGTAGGCAATGAGTATTGGTAAGTGATTTTTGGACACTGTTCTTAGTCAGGATTGGAACAGGGCAGTTTAAGGTCCATATTTTGGTTAGCCCATCTAATATTTGACCATAGCCAATTGACAGTACCCAAAGCAAGCCCCACC
>QMIH01000127.1:1139453-1152455 GCA_003987875.1 Clarias batrachus
GAATTGAGGTAGTGGGAAGAGCAGCAGTAAACAGTTACATTGTGACAAGAATATCGTTTGCAAATAGCAGTGAAATAAATATTGTGCAAAAAAATTGCGAAGAGCAGCACAGGTAGGTATGAGCAGATTGAGATGGATGTTTATCAGTGTGATTGTGCATGTGTGTTTATCAGTTCAGTYCAGATGTTATTTAGTTCGTCTGAGTGATTTGTGTGTGTGTGTGTGTGTGTGTTTAACAGCCCAGTGTTGAGGAGACGGATGGCTTGTGGGTAAAAACTGTTGCACAGTCTGGGTGTGAGTGCCCGAATACTTCGGTACCTTTTTCCACATGGCAGGAGGGTGAAGAGTGTGTGTGAGGGGTGGCTTTGCGGATGCAGCGTGTGGTGTAAATGTCTTCGATAGAAGGGAGAGAGACCTCGATGATCTTCTCAGCTGTCCTCACTACCCGCTGTAGGGTCTTGCGGTCTGATATGGTACAATTCCCAAAGTGATGCAGCTGCTCAGGATGTTCTCAATAGTTCCTCTATAGAAGGTAGTGAGGATTGTTGGTGGAAGCTGAGCCTTTCTCAGCCTCCTCAGGAAGAAAGGCGTTGTTGGGCTTTCTTATGCAGAGAGCTGGTGTTGAGGGACCAGGTGAGGTTCTCCTCCAGGGGGACACCCAGGAATTTTGTGCTCTTGATGATCTCCACAGAAGAGCCGTCCATGCTGAGTGGAGAGTGATCGCTCCGAGTCCTCCTGAAGTCAACAACCATCTCTTTTGTCTYTTYRAYGTYCARAGMCAGGTTGTTGTCTTTACACCAGTCCGTTAGCCTCTGCACTTCCTCTCTGTACACTGACTTGTCGTTCTTGCTGATGAAACCCACCACGGTCGCGTCATCGGCGAACTTGATATGATTGGAGCTGTGTGTCGCTACACAATCATAAGTCAGCAGTGTGAACAGCAGGGGACTGAGCACGCAGCCCTGGGGGGCCCCAGTACTCAGTGTGGTGGTGCTGGAGGTGTAGCACTGCTTGAGGTCTTTCGGTCAGAAAGTCCAGGATCCAGTTGCAGAGGGAGGTGTTCAGGCCCAACAAGCTCAGCTTCCCGATCAGGTGTTGGGGGATGATTGTATTGAATGCTGAACTGAAATCTATGTACAGCATTCTGACGTAAGTGTCTTTCTTATCAAGATGAGATAGTACCAGGTGGAGTGTGGTGGAGATGGCATCGTCCGTTGAACGGTTCGAACGGTACGCAAACTGCAGGGGGTCCAGTGAGGGGGGAAGCGGGGTCTTGATGTGTCTCATGACGAGCCGCTCGAAACACTTCATGATGATGGGTGTGAGTGCAACAGGGCAGTAGTCATTGAGACAGGACACAGAAGACTTCTTCGGCATGGGGACGATGGTGGTAGACTTAAAGCATGTGGGAACGACTCAGAGAGACGTTGAAGATGTCGGTGAGAACATCTGCCAGCTGTTCTGCACATTCACTGAGCACTCTGACTGTGATTTTGTCTGGTCCAGCAGCTTAACGTGGGTTGACTCTGCGTAGAGTTTTCCTCACATCAGCGAAATCACGCCTTCTTCCAAGGGGGAGGGGGTGTAACAGGAGGTTGCCTAGTTACGGGCTCCCGGCCAGTGGGGGCGCTGTGGGAGCCGTTTACGTTAATTCAATAAAAGAAGAAGAAAGGCTGGGCTAGGTAACAGCAGCCATTACCCAGCCGAAGCTAAAGCTAATGCCAAAGCTACAGCCGCTGTTTGAAAACCCGAATGCGGGATAGTATTGTCCTACGCGCATGTAAGTGATGACTGTTGAGAGGTGTATTTATGTGAAGCCCGCCCAGGCCTTTATTTCACAACTGTTTGCTTTCTGTGCATTCACGGCATACCTCCTGCTGTGGTTATGCAGGAGGGTTTTCTTTTTTTTCTGATTCTTTTTCAGCTGATCCTCCAGGGAAAACACACCAGCAGCAGTGTGCACGCGGGACCGGTTCGTCGGTGACCACCGCGTCACCTTAAAGGAGACGTCGCTCACGGAGGACATCGGGTGCGGAGCGGGCCGTTCATGGGTTTTTGTTTATTTATTAATGGACTGGTTTGCAAAGGAGAGAAAGGACTCAAAATCTTTGGCAAGTTTGCGGGCTGTATGTTTGTGTGTGCAAGGCCCGCCGTGGCATTTATGTATTACACAATGTTGCTTTTGATTTACGTGTATTCGTCCTGCTGTGGTTATGCAGGAGGGATTTTTTTGCTCCTCTTCTTCTCTCGTGTTGTCTGTTCGTCTCTTCCTTCTGCATCTTCTGCGTCTTCTGCGTCCCCCCCGGCGATGCAGGACATCGCAGGCGGGGTTTGGGGTGGCACTCGCGAGGAGGGGATCTTCGACATCCTCTGCATCACCATAAAAGGGGACGTGCGTCCAGAGGACAGCGGGAACAGAGCAAAGCGCGTCCCGGGACGGTATCGCTCTTTGTAGGGACTTTGTTAGAGTGAGCTCACGGACTCTGATCAGTAAATGAACTCTACGTGTGTGTGTGTGTGCTTGTAGTGGAATAAACTGGGAGTGAATGGTGTCGCACTGTAAATAAATGTATATACACATTTTGGTTACATAAATATTGATCCCTGGTGGTCCTTATCCTACCCTGATTCTGCTAACGGCCAGTTATTATTTTTAATAGTAGCAGGTTTGTTACACCGTGGTGAGACACAGCACCTGGTAGTTCGGAGGAGGGGTGGTCTTCCTCGCCATCACTTCGTTCTGCATGTCAAACCGTGCATAGAAGCTGTTCAGCGCATTTAGAAGGGAGCCGTCACTGTCACAGGCAGGTGATGAAGTCCTGTAGTTAATGATGGCTTGTATACACTGCCACATGCGTCCTGTGTCACCGCTGTCCCTGAAGTGATTGTGGATTCTCTGGGCGTGTGCGCGCTTCGCCTCTCTTATGGACCGGGACAGTTTGGCCCTTGCTGTTTTTAGGGCCGCCTTGTCCCCCACTTTGAAGGCAGAGTCTCTGATTCTCAGAAGTGCACGGCCCTCCGCAGTAATCCACGGTTTCTGGTTGTGTCGTTAGATGATATTCTTCGAGACAGTGACGTCATCGGTGCACTTGTTGATGTAGCTAGTCACTTATGACGTATACTCCTCCAAGTCGGTGTAGTGGCCATAAGTTGCAGCCGCCCTAAACATGTTCCAGTCAGTGTTCTCGAAACAGTCCTGAAGCGCAGAGATGGCTCCTGCTGGCCAGGTTTCCACCTGCTTCAGAACCGGTTTTGAACGCCTGACGAGTGGTCTGCATGCTGGAATTAGCATAAYAGAGATGTGGTCTGAGTAGCCGAGGTGGGGGCGGGGCTCTGCCCGATATGCGCCGGGGATGTTTGTGTAAACAAGATCCAGCGCATTTTCCCCTCTCGTTGCATAGTCCACATACTGATGGAATTTAGGAAGCACTGACTTGAGATTTGCATGGTTGAAATCTCCAGCAACAATAAACAGTCCATCCGGATGTGTGTTCTGCAGATTACTGATCATAGCATACAGTTCCCATAGCGCTTCCTTAGCATTAGCACTAGGTGGAATGTACACTCCGATAATGAAAACGGTGGTGAATTCCTGCGGTAAATAAAAAGGTCTACATCTAACAGTCACAATCTCCACCAGCGATGAGCAAAAACTAGAAACTAGCACAGAGTTCTTACACCATTTCGTGTTGATGTAAATACACAAGCCACCACCTTGAGTCTTACCGCACAGAGCTGCGTTTCTGTCGGCGCAAAACGAGGCTAGCCCATCTAGTTTTATGGCGGCGTCTGTAACTCTGTCGCTGAGCCATGTCTCCGTGAAAACAAATACACAGCAGTCCCTAACCTCACGCTGTGTAGGCTGTTGCAGTCGGATGTAGTCTAGTTTATTTTCCAGGGAGCAGACGTTAGATAAGATGATGGACGGAAGAGGCTGCCGGCTAGGGTTTGTTTTTAACCGAGCACAAACTCCCGCCATGTAGGAGCTCACTTCCTAGAATAATGTGGCTGGTATGGAGAGGTAGCTTACAGCCTAAGCAAACATTACAGGAACTTCATGGTTATTATAGACTGTGGCAGAGGGATTTTTCTCTTAAGTCTGCTCATGGTGTAGGTTAATTCACATGCCTGTGAAGGTAAACGTTTAAAACAAACAAAAAGGGGACAAAAATTTAATTCCTATGACTGCAACCATGGCATTGTTGGAGTGTGAGATCAGCTTACTAATATTTAGGAAACTGCTGCTATGAGAGATAAATCTGTTAAGTCTGGAGATCCATGTAAGAAAGTGAGTTCTGCTGGTGGTTGATTGGTCAGAGGAAAAGGGCTAGATTAATTCAAGCTCCAGGGAAGCATATAGTAACTTAAGACGAGGCATGGGTCAATACTTTTCAGCTGCTCTCAATGGGTCACAGCAAACCATCTGATCCACACAAAACTTGGCACATGTTTTAAGCCAAATACCTTTCCTGACACAATCTGCTCATTTTTCTAACCAAGCATGACTAGCACTGCATGGGGTATGTCAACCACTAAAGGTGGGACTCCAACCCAGAGCCATAGACACCTGAGCCACCACACCCTCAACACGGCATAGGTCAATGACTTTAAAAAAAAAAAAGCTTATGTACAGACAGACAATCTGTGCACTTGAGTTTTCAGAGGTTAAGGTAGAGTAAAAGTTACCTGTGTAAAATTTACATCCAGAACAGGGAAAAGTCAAAAAATAGAATCCAATTAACAGTGCATCAGAAACCAGGAAAATATTTTCTTAGGTAACCCATTTAGTCATGTTTATCATGATATATAATGTAAAATTGAAAAATGAGTAAAATTGAGCATAAAATGATGACACCTAGGTTGTAAGCATACCCTGTAATGCAAAAATAAAAAAGGCATGGGGTACTACACAAGGACTCAACATAAGCAGTAAAGCCTCTCCAGCATGCATAAACCACTAAATCTGAAGTGTGTTGRTGCTTGAAACCCCATGAAGTGCATCACTTGGGATTCCATCTCAACATTGAAATAAGGGGTTGYSTCAAGTCTTAAAACCAAACATTCTCAGCTAATGGAGTCTACAATTTGGAGCAGGGTACCTTGATGGCCCTTATCTTTTGGCTAGCCCTCATAGTTTGTCATAATTAGTCTAAACTCCCTGCACAGAGCAAATCTGGATTAGAAAGAGGCAGGGGGAACCCTCCAGAACAAACTTCATTCTAGACATCAAGCATGTTTGGAYAAGATGCAAAGAAAGCACAAGAGCTGAGTTCTAAAAATTTTATTTAAGCAAACAGGTCATTGGTCTGCCAATTATTTCAGAACCACGATTGGACCAAGGCTGACTTCCTTCTCTACCTGGAAGCCTGCAAATGCAAAGGAGGAGGGAGAGCAAGGTCAGAGTACAAAGCCACATTCCCAAAACATGAACACTTCACAAAAAGGCCAACAGTGCTTCCTCAGCTACCTTGCTCTGAGGACAAGTCCCKCCYYTYTCTCATGGCACAGCTGCTGTCACAACAACTGCATACCTGGTTAGGACCATATGCAGCAGTCCATCTAGGAAGAAAAGTGGTCATTAGRAGTCACATCTCATCAGCATTAGGCCATCACAATAATAGCAACATACCCATTGTTGGCGAACGAGCAAGCCTTGTGCTCARCATCAGCAGGGGCAGATGCAACTGTTGCCTTCAAGATGCATGCAATATAGACCTGCATACAAGGAAAAATATTTGTAAGCAACAATGAGCAGGCCCAAGCACCTGTGCCATCACCTTTGAACAAGAGGGCCCCTCACCATTTATGACAGGCACCATTAACAGAGTGATGGCCTCAGCCATGTCATCATGCCAATGTCAGTGCATGGGCCCTAACAAATTCCATTCTGGCTTGAAACCTTGCCACGCACCACTGGACAGCTACTACTTACCAAGCTACTGTTCGATTGTTGAAATGTGAAGGCTTCCAGCTGAAACCCTAGCTCATTTGCTTGAGGTTGAGGCATGAACCGGGAACCAGAGTGCGTGATCTTCGTATCAATCAGGCAGCTGGAAAGAGCTACAGTCAGAAACTGTCAGATCACCTCTAAAAAGGCTCAAAGTAACCCCACTTACCCATGGTTTTCGATAAAGGAATATCTGGGGACTGCAGTGAGGTCAGGGACTGCAGTTGCCACACAGCCATCAATAAGGACACGCAGAGGAACGTGGTTGAACTGCATTACTGATGCCTTAATGTTTATAAGCTGACCCAGGTAGTACTGGTTGGATGTCCTTTCAGTGACCCAGTCATCTACAAGAAGAAACCATGTCAGTAATTCAAAGAACCATACACATCAAGCTATAGCTCAACCATGATACAAACCCATCATGAGCCTCAAGGAGAAGACAAGAAGCTCCTCAGCAGCTTGGGAAGAAGCAAATGGGATCCAAGCAGGCAGGAGAGCATTGCTACTCACATTGTGGAATCTGGAAAGCATTCAAAGATAAGACAATCAAATAGCACATCCTCATGTACTCCCCCTCCAAACAGTTGGTATGGTGAAATACCTTGGATAGTGGCATTCAATGAAGACACCAATTCCAGCATTCCTTAGAATAGGAGTGCCACTTATTGGGGCTGAAGCAACACCAAGAGTGAAGACATAGACCAGCTCATTTGCTGTCATCTGGGGGAAGATTGGGTAGTTGTACAAAACAGAAAAACCTAAATTTAACAAGCTTAAAGAAATTAGGGTGTGAGGCACTCAAAGACTTACAGACAAAGCGCTGTTGCAGCCATACAATGGTGCTTCAAAGATAAGGAACCGAGAAGAAGCATCCATCCCTGTGGCAGCACAGCCTCCCAGTGTGAGCGCAGCAACATTGAGGGTTGTACTGCTTCCAAACACACCTGTGCTCACTTCTACATGCACTGCAGTCTCATTGCATCTTGCTGTTACACCCTGGGTAGGAACAGCATCACCCTGTCCAGGAGTATTCACGTAGGTTGGTGGAGTGGGGATTTTGGGGGCTGCTGGATAACGCCAAGTCAGGTTCTTCAATAGGTGCTGCAAGATCTGCTGCTGTTGAGAGGCCAAAGGATTTTGAAGCTGCAATCCAAGTTGGGCTCCTACAGGGCTTCCAACTTGGGAAACACTCTGCATTGATTGAGAAGGTGATCCAACACTCACTTGAGATGAAGTCTGCCATGGTACATTAGCCTGAAATCCTGCAGGAACTTGAAAATGCCCCAGTGTCCACACTTGTGCTGTTGACAGCCCAACTGCAACTAGCAGTACTATACTAACTCCCATGTAATCGAACTCCATTGCATTCAACAGCCAATTGCAAGCATATCAAAATTATCACCCCACCTGCTATTTATGCAGTGACTAAAACACATCTTCAAGCCTTTCTAAATAGTTTGATTATCTTCCACACCTGTTGAGTTACTAATTGGGCTTGCCCTTGCATTTGATTGGATGTTATGTGAGAAACTCTTAATTGTCTAGGTTACAAGACCTAGTTAAGCAAGTTAATGAACATAGCACAAAAGAATAATTAAAGTCCTTGATTGTACAAAAATGCGTTAAAAATGTGTGTGTGTGTGTGTGTGTGTGTAAAACAGAGGCGCCCAATAAATGTATGCCTCTCTCCTAAAGGTCAAATGGTAGCATCAATGATGGAGCAACTAGTGACATCTTTAGAGGCAACATATTACACATTGCCTATATTATTCAGTTCAAGTCTTTAAAAAAGGCATAGATAACTATTGAAATGTGTATTCATTCTTTTTGGGTCCCTCTGTATATATGTACTGCATAGGCATGTATGTATCTATCTATCTATTTTATCATATATATATAGTTAATATATATAGTTAATCACTAATGTGTATGCCAAAGACAAGGGTGGCAAGGAAGAAACCTTAAGAGGAACTAAACTCAAAAGGGAACACATCCTCATCTACAGGGTGGGTGAAAAATTAACTTGCCAATATTTAATGGCTATGGAACATGTGTTATCACAGGAGCACCACCCCAAGTGCATTCCATCCCGGCCGTTTGAAGAAACTGGTTGACACCACCAATGGCTATGTTGAAATTACAAGATTTGCTTTCGTTTTCCTATGTAATAAAGTCCATTTACAGTTTGTGTCAATAATTATGTATTGGAAATATGGACTTTACCATTTTTTTCATGTATTTAGTTACTTTTCACCCATCATTTAAGTGAAACCAGATACGAGATTATAAATAATACAAGTGTAAAATGCAATTTTTAAACCAGGAACACATGAGCTTAGGAGTAACTCATCAATATGAGGGGGCATCACTATGTTTCCAGGGTCCTATGCTCCCCAGAATTATATTTCACATAATGGGGGCATGACAAAGGGTCTCATAGTCCCAGGGTTCCATGTTACCAAGGTCCTATGTCCCCCAGGTCTATATAGCACATAATGAAAAACCTGAAAAAATATTCTCTATTGAGAGAACTTATTAAAGAATTTTTGGACATTTCAAATTGGTAGATTCAATTCACATTTAACTCTAAAGTAGTTGATTTTTTAAAGCACCTGAAACTGTAACAAATATTAGCGTTTAGTCTGGGGATTTTTTTTTTCACCTGGAGGTTTGGCTATGCATTTTAGGGCATTGAAAATTGAGTTTTTGGAAATATCCTTACAATGTTAAGATATTCAGAAACTTTTATTCTGTACTGATGGATGTAAAGAGAGAGAGTTTTGTGCCCTTTGATTAACATTGTGTGACATACCCAACAATAACTTTTTTTTTTTCTGATCAAGCTTCTGATTAGCCAACAGTGCAGCAGTGGGTTATCACTACCAGTTTGTTAGGCAAACTTTAGACAGCATGTTTTTTTTGGAATTTTGTTTAGGTGGTTGATGGAGATCAGAGGAAAATGGCTAGATTGGTTCAAGCTGCTATGAAGTGTATTGTAACAAATACAATAAGCACCCTTTACATACAAAAGTAGAAAAGACTGTGGGCAAAAACACTTAATCTAAAGGCTACAATAGCAAGAGACACTTTGGCTCCACTCATGTCAGTCAAGAATTGGAGTTTAAGGTGATCATGGTCACAGATTTTCCTAAACTAGGCTGTTAAAGATTAGGGCAAAAATCCTCTGATCTTTAAAGGTCCAGTCTCTCAAACGGCCCAATGCATACACAAGGTGAATAGTTCAGAGGTAGACATGTTTTCTGCTAGGCAGACTACCCAACTTCCCTGCTAAGCCATTGGACTTGCAGGGAAACCTTACTGAGGGTTGTGTCAGAGGACATCCACTGTAAAACCAGTGCCAAACTCAATGTGTGGAATAAACCACTGGTGAAACCCCTACTGAGAAGAGCCAAAAAAAAAAAAAAAAACTCCCTTTATGGGCTCTTGAGAAGCATAGTCAATCCCGAGGCTACAATGTAGAAATAAAAGGCTGCTATAAAAATTATTTTCCATGCATCTGTGGCTAAGACACCAACATGAACTTGTAACTAAACCTGGAGTTTATGACCAAGTCACATCCATTTCTCCTAACAGGGACTCAGTCATAGAGCCAAGGAATGACAAACCAAACTCAAAAGGGAACATGTCAATTTGGGTGATACTACAATCATAGCTCCATACTCAAAAGCAGTAAATGGTCTCCATGTGATTAACTCCAACAAGGACTAAGGCACCTTGATGGAGCAGTCAGATCAATAGAGTGGAAGGGGGTTCAGCTCACTGGCTTGTTAAAGAACCCTGAGAAACAGTGTTTTGTTCTGAACATAAGCAGGGACTCCAGAACCTCTAGTATGTAAGGCAGCCAGCCAAATTGCCATGAGTAATCCTACATAAACCTGAGTGGAAGGAGACCTCTTTAAGACAAGATTAATGTGCACTAAATGTCCTGTGAGAACCCATCACAATCCAAAAGTAGCCTACATAATCAACTGTACCACTTGTGTGGCTAAATGGAAGTGTTCCACTGTGGTTATGTGTGTTCATGACAAACAGGAGTTGCACTTTGTAAAAGTAAGTTTGTTTATTTCTAGGAATTAATCCCTGTTGGGAATAAGTAGGAAGCTTCATCAATAAATATTACGATAGTGCCATCAGGAGGACCTATACATGCAGTCAAGGATTCTTGATTATAGAATATAAGCACAAAATTGATCGAAACCAACCATGAGGCTATAGCAGCTTTATTCAAATCACTGAAAACAAATGGCGAACATCAGGCTTCCAATATTGCACACATTCAGGGGATAAACACCAAAGAATCACAGCACATGAATTTAATACCATTTTATTCAGGTCAAGATCAGCAAGTAATTAAACTACCAATCATTTTCCAGAACCATGATTGGGCCAAGGCTTAGTTCCTTCACCACCACACCTGCAAACAAAAGATTGTTAAATCCCATGTGGCTTAAAGTCCCAATCCTACAGCCCAAAGGATTAGGTAAACCAAAATTTAAACCCTCATACCTTGGCCTGAGGACAGGTCCCGTCCCTTTCTTATGGCACAGCTGCTGTCACAACAACTGCATACCTGGTTAGGACCATATGCAGCAGTCCAACTAGGAAGAAAAGTGGTTATTAGGAGTCACATCTCATCAGCATTAGGCCATCACAATAGCAACATACCCATTGTTCGAGAACGAACAAGCCTTGTGCTCAGCATCAGCAGGGGCAGATGCAGCTGTTGCCTTCAAGATGCATGCAATGTATACCTGCATACAAGGAAAAAAAATAATAAAAATAAGTTATATTCTGGCTTAAAAACTTGCCACTCACCATTGTACAATCACTCCATACCAAGCTACTGTTCGATTGTTGAAATGTGAAGGATTCCAGCTGAAACCCTAGCTCATTTGCTTGAGTTTGAGGCATGAACCGGGAACCAGAGTGCGTGATCTTCGTATCAATCAGGCACCTGCGAATGAGAGACAGGTCAGAAGGTCACAGCTCTTAAGTAAATAAAAAAAACCCACCCCCCCCCACTTACCCATGGTTCTCGATAAAGGAATATCTAGGGACTGCAGTGAGGTCAGGGACTGCAGTTGCCACACAGCCATCAATAAGGACACGCAGAGGAACGTGGTTGAACTGCATTACTGATGCCTTAATGTTTATAAGCTGACCCAGGTAGTACTGGTTGGATGTCCTTTCAGTGACCCAGTCATCTACAAGAAGAAACCATGTCAGTAATTCAAAGAACCATACACATCAAGCTATAGCGCAACCATGATACAAACCCATCATGAGCCTCAAGGAGAAGACAAGAAGCTCCTCAGCAGCTTGGKAAGAAGCAAATGGGATCCAAGCAGGCAGGAGAGCATTGCTACTCACATTGTGGAATCTGGAAAGCATTCAAAGATAAGACCATCAAATAGTACATCCTCATGTACTCCCCCTCCAAACAGTTGGTATGGTGAAATACCTTGGATAGTGGCATTCAATGAAGACACCAATTCCAGCATTCCTTAGAATAGGAGTGCCACTTATTGGGGCTGAAGCAACACCAAGAGTGAAGACATAGACCAGCTCATTTGCTGTCAYCTGGGGGAAGATTGGGTAGTTGTACAAAACAGAAAAACCTAAATTTAACAAGCTTAAAGAAATTAGGGTGTGAGGCACTCAAAGACTTACAGACAAAGCGCTGTTGCAGCCATACAAYGGTGCTTCAAAGATAAGGAACCGAGAAGAAGCATCCATCCCTGTGGCAGCACAGCCTCCCAGTGTGAGCGCAGCAACATTGAGGGTTGTACTGCTTCCAAACACACCTGTGCTCACTTCTACATGCACYGCAGTCTCATTGCATCTTGCTGTTACACCCTGGGTAGGAACAGCATCACCCTGTCCAGGAGCATTCACATAGGTTGGTGGAGTGGGGATTTTGGGGGCTGCTGGATAACGCCAAGTCAGGTTCTTCACTAGGTGCTGCAAGATCTGCTGTTGTTGAGAGGCCAAAGGATTTTGAAGCTTCAGTCCAAGTGGGGCTCCTACAGGGCTTCCAATTTGGGAAACACTCTGCATTGATTGAGGAGGTGGCCCAGTATTCACATGCAGAGAAGGCTGCTGAAGATTAGGTTGAAGCCCTGCCAGAAGTTGAGCACTCTGCAAACTCGGCCACTGTGCTGCTGAGAATCCAACTGCAAAAAGGAGCAGCAAACTAAGCCCTACTTGGTTGAACCCCATTGCTACCAACAGACAAATACAAGCACACCAACCTTGTCAAAGCACGTCCTATTTAAGCAAGTAATTCTACTCTTGATAATCTCGGCAACCTGTTCAGGCACTTATCTTACAGGTGCCAGTAATTAGAATTTTAGTGATCCTTGCCTGTGATTGGATCAAGTGATTAATTGTCTTTGTCACATGACCTGGCCAATTACTATGATAAGTAGCTTGGTTTGGACTAAATAGCTACTAATAGGTAACCTCTCATTAAATAGCTTTTTTAAAAATTTTTTAACAACAATTCAAAAGGATGTCATGTCAGACAAGGTATTATGAGCAATCACATTTAATATGTACTGTGTTGATATTTGATCAATCAATCAATCATCCTAATGGACTTTAATTAAAAGTAGCACCAATTTACAGCCTTTTGATCAAGAAAGATGGACACGCTGCAGATGGTTTCTACAGTTTAAAATGTTTTAGACAAAACCAAGCACTTCTGGGTCATTTTATAACATACTGATATAGAATAATTTATGATTTGGACAGAAATTTGAGGTAGGAATGTGACTCTTCGGCAGCACCGTGGCCTTGCGCCTCCATGGTCAAGGATTCAGGTTCTGCCTCTGGGTGCATGTTTTCCTTGAGCTTGATGATTTTTTCTCTTAGTGGTCTGGTTTATTTCCACAGACCAAAAGACAGTACAGGGTGGGCCATTTATATGGATACACCTTAATAAAATGGGAATGGTTGGTGATATTAACGTCCTGTTTGTGGCACATTAGTATATGTGAGGGGGCAAACTTTTCAAGATGGGTGGTGACCAT
>QMIH01000127.1:1153668-1186580 GCA_003987875.1 Clarias batrachus
CCAGATATCAACACAATTTCGATCCGCTCATCACGTGTTAACCTCTTCGACATGTCAATGGCTGTGAACAAAGAGAAACTTGTAAATAACTCATGAAAGAATAAAGTTACATTAAAACCAAGCACACCATTGTTTTTCTTGTGAAATTCCCAATAAGTTTGATGTGTCACGTCATGTGACGTCTCCCTATTGAAAAAACAAAAGTTGGATCCAAGATGGCCGACTTCCAAATGGCCACCATGGTCACCACCCATCTTGAAAAGTTTGCCCCCTCACATATACTAATGTGCCACAAACAGGACGTTAATATCACCAACCATTCCCATTKTATTAAGGTGTATCCATATAAATGGCCCACCCTGTACAACTAGTGCTCCCAAATTGCCAGTAGTGTGTGTATCCAGGGTATATATGTTTTGTGTCCCAAGTCTCCTGGTATAGACTTCAGGACCCTACGACCCTGTACACAGGATAAGCCACAGAGAAGATGAACAGAGCCATGAATAAGTGTATCACCTGGATAATTCATCTCATGTTCGAATCTTAAATGATAAGCCAGAATATTAAAAAGATGTACCAAAGCATTGCACAGGACCAGATTTCTCAAAATCTTAGCAATGTTAAGATCATCTTCATTAGAATAAATGCTGCCCTATCAAGTAATAATGTTTCCTTGTGTGTGTGTGTGTGTGTGTGCAGCAGTATTTTTTGACAAAACTGGTCGGAAATTAATTACCATAGTGACAGTATAAAAAAAAAATGAATGATGTATATATATTTAGCCATCATTGTACGTTCCTGAATGAAACTCACTCATTGGAAATAAAAACAACATTCCTCAATGAGGTCTTAAACCTTTTTATTATTCAAGCTGGGTTGATATTGTATAGTTGATGTATCTTCACCAGGATCACGAAAACGGATGAACTACATGAACATTGCTCTTAGATAAGCCTTCAGAATCTAGTACACTGGAAATAAAAAATTAACACAGCACATATTTTATTCCAGGATTTCAACCGTATTTAGTATTAGACTTTGTTGTTTATATGATGTCGCCGCTGGTAGCACACTCGATACCCTTCACTCTCATTAGTGCCGAGACCGAGTTGAAAGGAAACCTAGTACATAAGCATACTTAGTTTTGCTTCAAGATACATAAATCACAGACGGGACAGAGATCTGGCACAAATCTGTCCGAACTTATAATGGTATGTAGTAAAATACAGAACAAAAGACATAAACCTACAAAATAGATCACTCACAGATATGCTGGAACTTTAGATCAGTGACTGAAAGTTTCATGTACAATGATAAAAATGTTGAAACTGCCTCATAATGGATTTTTTTTTTTCGATTCACAAAGTCAGTTCTGCACCCTAAACAAACCGCTAATTATCCCTCCCCAAAACATGACTTTTTAACAGGAAGATGAATCCACGCACACGCGCGCACACACACATACAGTATACACACACACTCACACAGCTACAGAGAAAGTCCGGCATGACTACATCTGCTATCTGCTTCTCTATAATTCACGCGCCCTCTTTTACAGCTTCAAAACAACCCGACCAACCACCTGTCGGAAACAAAACAGGCGGATTTGACTCCCTCAAAGTCTTTAAACGTTGACATTTGAGTAACTTGCGGACAGATGGGCCCTGCTGAGAAGCCTGGTATGATCTCAGAGCTGCTCGTTCGACATCTCCCGCAGGCTCAGCTCTAACTGTCCCACCTGCTCTTCTTCCGCTTGGGCGGATCCGGAATGGCGAAGCTGTCCTCGCCTCCTCTGTGCGAGCTCGCCCTGTCGCCACCCTCCCTTTCTCCCCTCCCACTGTCCCTCTCCCGGCGTCCGCCGTCACCGTTGCGGCTGTCGCTGTGACGATCTCTATCCCTGTCGCGATCGCCGTAGCGATCCCTGTCCCCGTGCCGATCCCGGTCGCTGTGGCGATGGTGGCCGTCGCTGTGCCGGCTCCTGTCTTGCCGGGAGTCCTCTCTGGATGAAGAAGAAGAGGAGGAGGAGGAAGAGGAGGAGGAGAAGGAGGAAGAAGAGTAAGAGTCTGGCACCGAGCTCAGTGAGCCGGCGCTGCTAAACCCGGCTAGCTTAGTGCCCAAACTGAAAGATGGAGGAGAAGGGGGCATGGGTGAGGAAGACGACAGCATGCGGCTCCCTTCGGGGGCTCCGGAGGGCACGGAACTCAGACTGCCTGCGCTTGTCCAACCCGAGGTGCTGTTCGACTGGGCGCTGAGCTTGGGAGATCTACCTGATGCTGCCACAAAGTGGTTCTTGTACTGAGCCTGGGAAAAGAAAAACAGCACAGAGTAATGGAAAAGTTAGTGGAAATAACATTAAGGGGAAGAAATCAGTGTGAGAATGAGCATATAAGGAGGGACCATAGTTCATAAAAATGTAGCACCTATTCCAAGAAAAGTCAGCAGTGTTCAAGATGTATTGTACATCAACACTGAAATAGAAAATAATAATAAATGCTGGCTACCTGAAAGGCTTGCTTCATGGCTGCCATGCGATCCCCCATAGCTCCAGTAGGGGGTTTATAAGCCTCGTAGTTCCCAAGAGCAGAACCACCCCCACTACCACGCTCCTGGGTGGAGTTCACAGAGAAACAATCAGTTTCCAGAAGGACGGACACAAAAACATGTATTACGTGAACCAAGTAATAGATAAACATATTAGTTCGGTCAGAAACCCACTGAGGAATCGGATCCTAAGCCTGGTCTCTCCCTGTAGCCGAGACCTCCGCCTCCGACGTTCAGCTTCTTTCCTTTTCCGCTCTTAAACCGGGACTTCCTGAACCACGAGTTCTGGATGAGAATAAATAAATTTAGAGAAATGTATTATTATTATTATTATTATTCTTATTCTTATAATGTATATAACGTATAACCACTGAACACAGGGGAGACTACAGACACACCTGCATGGCCAAATCCAGCAGCTCCTTTGGGACGCTCTGATTCGCTCCCTCTAAATTACGGACAAGGTCGCCGGCGAACGAGGTGTCTTTGTTTGTGAGCAGAGTATAGGCCACACCCTTCTCCCCGGCACGACCCGTCCGGCCGATGCGATGCGTGTGTGTGTCAATGTCCCGGGCGACGTCGTAATTTACGACGGTGCGGATGGAGGGAATGTCCAATCCACGAGCTATGAAAAGAAAAAGAAGAAAGGAAAAGAAAAAGTAGTTATGAATATTGTTTATAATTATTATAATATTTATGAATAATGTAATAAAAATCAATAATAAGCGATAAAACTATACAGGTAGCCCCCAACTTACAAACAAATTCCGTTCGTAAATCGGATTTGTTCTCAAGTCCGACAAAGTGAGTCTTGTACACCTTTGTCACGGACATACAATGTAAAGCACATCAATCCACTTGACTAAATCTCTGTCCCCTTTCACCACACAGTCATCATGTGGCCAAAAACCATAACCGCGACTAAGAAAGTTAGTCTCACACAACAGTAACAGTGTTGACTCTGTGCCTTTAAATCCTGATGGGAATCCCGAATACCATTTTGTCTCAGAGCTGTTTTCCACTGCATTGGACTGTGAACTCTGTCTCTCAATTAGCATTATTCACCATCAGGACAGATTTACAGGACAAACATTTTCTATCATCGTGCTTCTGAGCTGATTAATTGAAACTGGTGAGGCCGGCTCATTTCTCCCGCCCCCCCCACAGACACATACAATATATGACTTTAGACATTTTATACGTTCACTGTATATAATTGTAAATATTGGTATCTGGTGCCCTGCAGCATCTATTTTTTGTACAATACACATGAGCTACTTCCATAATTTGTTCGCATCTACGAATGTTCGTAGAACCGCGGTCCATTAGCATCTGTGGAAATCCGTAACTCGAATCTTTCGTAAGTCTGGGACTACTTGTGCCCCTAGCAGGATTTAGGATAAATTAAAAAGAAACTTTGACAGGACACGTAACATGACACACTACAGCCCTGACCCGCTCACCTGCGACATCAGTGGCGACCAGAACAGGCAAGTTCTTCTTCTTGAAGTCGCTGATGACCTTGTTCCTCTCGCTCTGGTCCATGTCTCCGTGCAGCAGGCCTAGGCTGTAGCCTTCCTGCTGCAGGTTAGTGGCCAGCTCGTCAGAGTTGGCCTTCTTAGTCACGAAAATGAGCACGGAGCCAGAGGAGGTGAACTCCACGAGCCTTCGCGTCAGCCACGCCCACTTATCCGAGCCGCTCGGCAACACCTCCACCAGTTGGGTCACGTCCTCGTTCGCCTGGAACCGAGAAAGAGGGAGAGACAGGGAAAGTTAACATTCTGCTGATTTTGCAACCAAGACAAAATGCTAAACGTTCCCACACAGCTTTATGGTCTTAATCTTGATGTACATTAAAGCCTAAAATTACAACATTTATTAGAAATCCCTGCATGTTCAGCGCTATTATAAAAACATAAACTGTCACACCTCTCCGATGTCCCCCTGCACTACGCGGATCGGGTCGATAAGAATGTCCCGCGCAAGCTTCTCGATCTTCTTCCTGAATGTAGCACTGAACAGCAGAGCTGAAAGAGAAAGCAATAAAACAACATTATATATATATTACCTATAGTTATCTAAGCCTATATGTCACCTCAAGCTTGGCTAAATACACCTAAAATTGGCTAAAAACAGCCTCTAAAATTAATTCAGTAGTTTTTATGTGATGTGTGTACAAACAAACAAATTCCAAAAACCATATTGATGTGTTCCATTATTCATCTTCCACGAGCTTCTGAGCCTCTGTTTTTGGTCAGTCTTTGCATAAAACTACCTCGCATTCATATAAAATGTAGGTGTGGTGGTACAAGAGGCACTTACTCTGTCTGTCTGGTCTTACGTGGCTGGCGATGGATCTCACCTGATACTCTGGAAAGCAAAATCACAAATCATACCACCGTAAAAATATTGACCTTTTATTACGGACAAGTAAACCGAATGCTAACATGGTAGGAGTAGGAGTGCTTGGACTCACCGAAGCCCATATCAAACATACGATCGGCCTCATCAAACACCAGGTAGGTCACTCTCTGCAGGGATGTCGCCTTCTTCTTTATGTGATCTATCAGACGGCCCTGTGTGTGTGTTAGATATCACAAAAATGTTTGAGATCACAACAGAACACAAACCCAACAAATCAGTAAAACAGCACTTCAGCCTATGAGTTGGAAAGAACTTAAATTAGTACAGGTAGTCCCCGACTTATGAAGTTTCCACAGGTACAAAAGGGCAGCGGTGCAAAGATTCAAACAACTCGTGGAAGTACACAAAATACACACTGCAATGCATCAGATACCAATATTTACAATTATATACAATATTCTCAGTGTGTACGTGAATGTATAAAAAGTCCAGAATATTGTAGGTGTGTGTGCGGGAGAAATGAGTCGGCCTCGCCGGTTTCAATAAAACAGTCCGGGAGCACGATGATAGAAAATGGCTGTCCTGTAAAGCTGTCTTGATGATGAATAATCAGGAGTTCACAGTCCAATACAGTGGATAACAGCTCTGAGCATCTGGGATTCCCCTTGAAATTTAAGGGCGCAGAGACAAGGCTGTTTTGTGAGCACACATCACACATGTGCATGTCTTTCATTTCCTTAGGCGTGGTTACACAGATTTAGTCAAGTTAAACGATATGTAGTAGGAATTAAGGGAACGGCCCTCTCCTGACTAAGACTCAATTTGACTGAACGTTATCATTATGTAGATTTAAATGGTGATTATTCTGCACGTTCCCTAGTGGAGTTTGGTGTTCCACAGGGTTCGGTTTTAGGCCCACTGCTTTTTTCTCTTTTACACGTTTCCTCTGGGTAACATAATCCGTAAGCATGGTATTAGTTTTCATTGTTCTGCTGACGACACTCAGTTATACGTCTCATCAAAACCAGATTAGAAAAAACAGCTTAATAAAGTTGAGCAATGTGTAAAGGATATTAGAAACGGGATGCTAATTAACTTCCTTCTGCTTAATCTTGATAAGACAGACGTTCTAAATCATAGGACTGCATGGAGCTAGAAGCAAGATTTTAGATCACACTGTAACTTCTATCAAGTGCAACAGTAAAAGACCTTGAGGTGATTATAGATGCTAGTCTTTCATTTGAAGCTCATGTAGACAATATCACCAGGATAGCATTCTTTCACCTCAGTAATATTAGCAAGATAAGGAATATATTGTCACTGAACGATGCAGAAAAATTAGTTCACACATTTTTATCAGCTCTAGGTTGGACCAGTGTAACGCCTTACTGTCTCGTTGTTCACCTAGGTGCATAAACAAGCTTGAATGCAGCAGCGAGAATCCTCACTGGAACCAAAAGATGCGAGCACATCACCCCTATCATATCCACATTTCATTGGCTCCCTGTGAAATTTCGCATTGATTTTATATTGACATATAAAGCATTAAAATGGTCTCGCGCCGCAGTATCTGAGTGAACTGCTGGTGTCTTACTATCCGCCACAAATTATGCTTTACGTTGTAACTTCGTGTCAAAAGCACTATTCGGACGGGACTAGTTTTATTGAGGGACGTTAGAGAAATTTCTGTTTCACAGAGGTTCTTTTTGATTTTAATCCCGTCCAAATCTGCCATGTCTGTCTTTTTCTCACATGATCCCTGTAAAAATTCCAGAGCAAATGACCTACTGTTTTTCAGCAAACTCAGCGGTCCTCTGAGAAATCTCATCCCGTCCGAATGCGAATGTCAGTGTTTGCCAAAAAAAATTTCTTACCGAAATGCGTTTTCTTGTATGTTTTGGTCAACGTCAACTACCGTACAATCCCTAGTGCACCGGTATGACCATACGCAATCCACACATCCTCAACACGTGGTATTGTGCAACGCCCACACGTAAAACACAGACACGCCCACCTCCGTAAGAAACACGGAGATGTTTAGTCCCGTCCGAATCCATACATGAAATGACAGACGTTGGCTGAAAAACATTCAAACTCAAACGTCCCCCAGTAAAACTAGTCCCATCCGAATAGTGCTAAAGACTCATTTTGAGAACAAATCTGACTTACGCACATGCTCCTGGAACAGAACTCGTTTGTAAATCGGGAACTACCTGTACTGCAATTACACGAAATAAAATGCCAGACATTGACGTTGCGATCTTACCGGGGTACAGACGACGATCTCGGCCCCATCTTGTAGAGCCTTGGCCTGTTCCCACATACTGCCTCCTCCGTACACGGCCACCGAGCGCAGCCCGTAGGCCTTCCCAAAGCGCTTACACTCCGCGTGGATCTACGCATGCAAAACACACAGCTAGTCATCCTCAGAAAAATAAATAAATAAATAAATAAAATGAAAAACATGTTCTAATCTGGCTCATCACACACACACACACACACACACCGTATGTGCACTGAGTCATTTTGATTGCTCATATGGTGTTACTATGGCATCAATATGGCATTTCTATGAACTGAATCCTTTAATCTACAGTATTGAATGTTTATTATTAAACGTTCCTCGTGAAAGCTCAAACGAGAATACACACACATTAGCGGAAAGATTAAAAGTGTTTTATAATTGATCTGAACGTATTAACGAGCATCACCTGCTGACAGAGCTCTCTGGTGGGGCAGACGATCACAGCGATGGGTCCCTCCCCCTGCTCCAGCTCCTTCTGATCCATGATGTGCACCAGCATCGGCCAGATGAAGGCGGCCGTCTTGCCGCTACCCGTCTTGGCGATGCCGATGATGTCTCTGCCGCTCAGTGCTATAGGGACACCCTAACCAAAAAAAAAAAAAAAACACTCAAAATGTCTTTCAGTGTTAACCTGCACTTTATATAAATTTCACTTAGGAAGCCTTCGTATTGGTTGTAAGGATTTAAGTGAAGAACCTGGCACTGGATGGGTGTAGGCTGCGTGTACTCGGACTTGCGGATCTGGTTCATGAGCTGCTCGTCGAAGCCAAAATGAGCGAAACTGGTGCAGGGCTTGGGGGGAGCTGCGCCGGACACCTGTCGATCAAAACACACGCATACGCAGACAAATAAGTTTCACTTAATGTAGAGAGAGAGAGAGAGAGACTTGTTTTACAGAACAGAGAGAAGAAGAAGAAGAAGAAGGAAAGCACTAACCCTGAGGTTGAGTTTGTGTCTCAGCTCCACCACTTGAGTTCCGGTCAAGCTGTTGAGCTCTTCATGCTCGTTGTAGAAGTTCTTCTCAAAAGGAGAGTAGTCGATCTACGGGAAGGTCACAATGCAAACTTAAAATGCAACTACTGATAGATACAACTTGTACAATGTTTAACATGCAGCTGTCCCCCGTCAGAGTCTTTTATATACAGTATACGTATATAACACACACACACATCACGATGGGTCTGACTGTGCTTATTGAATGTGACCCTTTCACCCTAAAACACCATCTTTGCCTTTAGCCAAGTCAAACTTAATATTAAAACGTTCTCCATGTGCTCTAACAGAGTAAGGGCGCTACATTGCTTCATCTTTCAAGCCAAAAAAAAAACAAAACAAAAAAAAACAAGTCCAAACAAGCTGTGGTGAAGTGGACGGGGCTTCCCTGTCTCTCAGGACATTTTCACATTAGGGCGGCAGAATCGTTTCCGAGAACACTTCACCATACGGATGGTCAGTTTTGATCAGCAAGAACACAATCGTTCCGTGCTCGGGAACCGTACTCGAATCTCCCGGAAAGGCATGAGAATGATACTGCATACTCGGGGACGGATCTGAAATCAGGCATCTAAAAAAACGTAAGCAGCGTCACTCTAGAAATTATTCCCGAAATATCAATAACATTAGACGCAACACAAAGATGGAGTTCCTCGTTCTCTTCTTTTTCTCTGTGGTTACTGGCGGCTCGGAAAAAGAAGTAGGTGCATACTGCCATCTGCTGTACCGGAGGGTGAAAATATGCACGTGTACGGAGAAAAATAATAATGTGAGCACTGGCCAATGGTGACGAGTCGTTCCTGAGCACAGACAAATCGATCAAAAGTGCCGATCAATAATAAAAAATATGCACAAATTTCAGTTACTACAGATTTTTATGACTCATGTGTCAACTTGATTCACTGTACATTTTGAGTGATAGACATTGAGGAGGTTTTATGGAGAATGCATGGTAGGTCTGCAATGGTGAAACATAAATGTTTTTTGCATTCATTCGATTAGATAAAAACATAATTATAAGTAGCCTTGATTCTTTTTCTCTCTCTGACTGAGGCATGTATGTGTATATGTGCTACATATTAGTGTTTATATACTGTACATAGAGCGACAGTATTGTTACCTCAGAGTGGTCAATAGGAGGCAGTGGCATGATGATCTTTTTAGTGGTAGGAGGGATGGGGTTCCCGTCGCTGTCGTAGTCCACGTTCTCCTCCTCTTCCTCCTGGATCAGCCCAGCAGTTGGATTCTCCGCCATATAACGGAAATAAGCCTCCTGCACGCAAACAGAGCTTAAAGTCACGCAGGATGGGTCAGAAAACGTTACGGGTCCCTAAACTATCATGACTGCGCCTCTATGACGTTTCTGGAGTGAAATAACAGGTAACCAAATGTCTGCTAATAAGGCCGGGCAGTTACCTGGCGTATTATCCACTTCTCAGGGGCAACATGCCAGCATTTAATGTAAATAAGACACGACAACATGTTAGAGGCCTTAATGTCATGTTAGCAATGACACGGCCAAAACTGTTCATCAACGTGATGTCATTATTACATTAATCATTCCTTTGATCAAAATGGCCAGAGTTTTACATTTAGCCATTCCTGAACCTGTGTGCGCTCTGAACTCGAGCGGATCGGTCTACTACTGTGGAAACGGGACTACGTGGCTTCCCTGAGCGCTCGACATAACCCGACCTGTGAAGACTTTAAAATGCACGAGGGTTACGTGGACAGGTAGACAGATGAGCTGAGGAAATGAAAGAGGAGATGATACAGATCGAGGAAAAGCTGTTCCTGAAGTAGAGGTATGCTGATAGTGTGGTCACTCACTTGCTCATCTTCCTCTTCAATGTCATCTCGAATACCCCTGGAAGAAAGAAACGGAGAAAAAAAAAACTTCCCTGCGACTCGCTCAAATCACCCGTGGAAGAAGCCTTAAGTGTATTTAAACAATCCATAACCCAGTCCCCCTATTTTTTATTTTTAAACTGCCTGTATCATCTACACATAGATAAACATATCTAATATTAAAGTCATACTAAATAACTGTAACTTGATGAAGAAGTGCTGAACCCAATATTAGTATTCCTGATAAGGAGCTCTAACTTACTTGGTCAGCTTTTTCTCTTTTTCCTTGTCCTCGAGTTTCCTCATGTCCTTGGCTGCTTGGTTCTATTTGGTGTTTGAAAAAGTAAGAGAGAGAGAAAGAGAGCAAACGAGAGAGAGAGAGAGCGAGAGAGAGAGAGAGAGAGAGAGAAACAGATCATTAGGTACAAACGGACATGTTAATTACATTAGTGAATAGAGTACATAGCCCCTTAAGGGATATGAGACTCAAGTCAAGTTTTGCAAGATCTCGCGGAGACTCTTTTCTCGCCGAGATCTCGCCGAGACTCTTTTCTCGCCGAGATCTCGCCGAGACTCTTTTCTCGCCGAGATCTCGCGGAGACTCTTTTCTCGCGGAGACTCTTTTCTCGCGGAGACTCTTTTCTCGCGGAGACTCTTTTCTCGCGGAGACTCTTTTCTCGGCGAGATCTCGCGGAGACTTTTTTAGACTTGATTTTTCAGCATTAGCAATTAAGTTCAGCAGATGCCAGTAACATGCGATTCATGTACAATATAGCTGCGCTGACTTCTTTATACTATTTAATACATGTAAAACAGAGATGCACAAACTGATTAGCCGGTGACCAGAACTGACCGTTTTTAGTTTTCTCAGACACGGATCGGAGCAGTCAAGCCCCAGCGGCGTAAAACTGCCACTGTTAAGCGCTTGAGCAAGGCCCTTAAACCCTAAGGGGGGGGGGGGTAAATACTAATGCTACCACAAACTTGATTTGTAAATGCTTTTGCACCAGGACCGTATCGGCAGAACACGTGTGATCTCACCTCCACCTCAGCCATAAAGGCATCGAGGGGGTCGTCCTCGCTGTCCGATCCTCCTTCACCTCCTCCTCCGCCTCCACTCCCTCCTCCTCCTCCAGACTGCATCTGCTGCCTGGTAGGGGAGTTCTCTGCGGGGATGTAGGGTAGATCTGCCGCACTCAATTCCTCCTCGTCGTCCTCGAAATAGCTTGGGGAGAAGCAGACAATTTGAAAAGGTGTTGTAAAAGAATACATAGTGCAATATCAATTAGTTTGTCACAATAAAACAAGTATACTGTCTTACTGGCAACCCTTTACTCCTCAGTATCTTCTAAACTGCTATAGCATGCTTTTACATTTTCAGATCGGTTTGGAAATATCGTAATTCCACGCTGAACGCAACCACGGTGTCATAGTTACCCCTAAGTCAACGTTTTTTTTTTGTTTTGCTTGTTTTTAATTCTTTATTGTCTTACATTAAAGGAAAAAAACAACTATTTCACAAAACAGTTTGTAGAAATAGTTACAAATAATCTGATGATCTTAAATGGAATCAGTGATATTATTTCAGGTTAAAGCCCACATACATGTCTGCCTGTCTTCTGTACATTTAACTTAATACAGCGAAATATAACTCTGTAAGGTTGAGTGTCTTACACCTTGTTTACACAAAGTGTTACCACTTTCACCGTTAGCCAAATACACTCCCTGTTCAGTAATCGGAGAGTGAATCACAGATGAAAAAATCTAAAAAAGTCGATTGGATAAAGATGAAGTTTTGTCCTAAACTACTCCAGCGCGTTAAACTTCACTAATACCACTTCAGCACTGTTATTTCAGCAGTGTAAATGTGAACATATCCCAGTAAATATATTCATTATAAAAGCTAAACTGGATATCTATTGAGCAAGTGTTTTATTTTAAAGAAGATAAATCAGGCACATAACTGTTCGTAACATCGCTTTTACTCAGCATTTTGATTTCGCTCATGGTGCAGGATAAACTTCAGGGAGATATCCAAGGTCTGCAAAAGTTTCATGAACTCCTGGCCAGCTGTCGATTTAAGACGCGCCCACAGTTTGGTGCGTGCGCAGTACGCTGTCAAAAACGGTGCGGTTTATAATCTGGCACTTAACCGCTCATAACTTCACTTCTACTCAACATTTTTTACTTCATTTATGGCGCAGATTTAACTTCAGGCAAATACCTAAGGACTGGCAAAGTTTCATTAAATTCTGTCCAGCCAGTTATATAGACATATGGTGTAACTGGTGCAGGGTCACTCACGCATTTTCCTCATCGAAATTTGCACGTTTGGTTCCGATCTTGTAGAAGGCAGGCAGCTGCTGCTGGTTTTTGCCATACCCTCCTGCAGAACCCGGGCCTCCGAACGCGCTGTGGGACTGCTGGTTCATCCGCGGCTCCTCTTTCTTACCCCCGGAGAGAGAAAATCCTCCAAAGCCAAAGCCTCGTTTACCGCTCGGTCCTCCCTTGTTCCAGTTCATAGCTGCATCCGAGAACACTGAGACAAAGCACTCGGTCTGGTGACAAACGAGACGAGAGAAAGACAACACTCTCACTTCAGTGCTCGGAAACCGAACACTTTTAGCTAGTTAGCTAAGCCGTTGCTAGCAATAATGGCAAAACTTATATACTTACTATACTGCATAAACTTATACTGGCATATATTATTCATTTATTTATCCAACTGCTTATTTTTTGACATTTCACTATCTACCCAATTAGCTAGCTTGCTAATTTCCAAACTAGCTAGCTAGCTAGCTAATGCAGCAAGTGGGCGTGCGCCTGCGCAAACATAAAGGTTATAGCTTCATCCTTAGAAAACAAATCACCACAGGAAATGAACATTAAGGGTTGAAACATAAATGTTTCGCCTTTACACCAAGTTATGAACTAGCCGGGAGAGAAGCGGGTACCTGAAATAAAAGCGCGGACGAAATTGTACCGTGTTTGAACGTCGTTTACAGTCAGGCCGACTGTTGTTGCGTGCTACGTCATCAAAACTCGACTCGTTATGTGCGAGGACACTTTCTATACGCCCTCCACTCACACATACACACAAACTCAATAAAGCCAGTACTATTAAACAAGATATTTATTATCTGTAAATGTAAAAAAAAAAAAAAAGGAGGTGACTGTACAACGTGAAGATGCAATATTTGCTGATTCTGTAAAAACATATTTATTTAAATGCTTCTGTAGTTACACACACACACACACACATTTTGTGTATGTTATTCATTATATTTTATTTCATCTTCTGTCCCCCCAAAAAATAGTTTGCTTCTTTCAAACATATATAATTTGCATGTCACATTTTCCCAAAATTTTCTCAAATTTCCTTTTATAATATTTAGTAATCATTGTTATTTTTGATAATACTTAAATCCTTTCACTTTTCACACCACTCATCCTGCTAACAGAGGCCTGGCGCTTATTCCAGGGAACAAGGTGGGGGACATGATGAATGTGTATCCACCCATCTTAGGGCACACACACAAACACTCAATCATACATTACAGGCCATTTGGAAATGCCAATCAGCCTACAACACATGTCTATAGACTGTTGGGTGAAACAAACTTTCACTCATATATATTTTATTTTCATCTCTCTAATATATCTACATTCTATGTTTATTCGAATATTGTGAACCCCTGGCAATATGTTTATTGCACAGTGAAGGTATGGAATTAAAGAAAAAAAGATTAAATAAAACACTTGTTTTTCAAGGAATAGGCTTTTCCACCCAATGCACAAACCCCAGCCACTGCTTGCAGTGTCAGTTCCAAGACAAGATTGAATGGAATGGTTGCGTCAGGAAGGGTATCCGACGCAGAAATTTCTGTATTTGCATAACTGTAGACTTAAATTTAGTCTTAAATTTAAAAGTTAGAATTTAAAAGGCTTTGAAATCACTTTGTAACCCTTTCCAGCCTCATATAAATCAACAATTCTTTATTGTAGATCCACTGAAAGCTCTTGTTGATGAGGCATGGCACACATAAGCATTTTCTATTCGTGCAGAGCAAACTCAAAAGGTTTGAGTGGTTTTTATCAGTCAAAGTAGCTCTAGTCCACACCTCCAATCTCATTTTCTTGACAAGACTTCAGGTATGTCAACACACCAAAAAAAGACATGAAAAATCTGTTTGTTTAGTTTTTAATTATTATTTTAAGCACATTATATTTGGCAATACCCTTGACTTAGTTAAAGATCAGATCTCATTTTATGCAATGCAGAAAACCATGAAATTCCAAAAGGTTAGCTTTTTCTTGCCACTGTATATAAAAAGTCACACACTCTAGGATTTCATTAAGTCACCTTTAGTTTTGATTACAGCTCATACTGTGGTGTCCTGTTTTTGTGTGAAAATGATTCCCTGAACCACTCTTTTACAACCTGAGTTCTGGAATATGTCCGTGCATTCAGGAAGAAAAACTCAATAAATGCAATAAATGTGATAACCTGGTCATTCCGTACTTTCATGTTGTCAACTGACTTTATATAGGTTGTTGAACCTAGACCTGAGTACCTGAAGCAACGCCAGATCATAACACTGCCAAATTATTGAGGGGGCACACATGCAAACCACACATAAACACAGAGACATGATGTTGGAATCGAACCCTCACTCTTGGAGGTGCAAGGCCCCAGTGCTAACCATTGCCCTTGCACCTCCAGGAGATTTCCTTCACGGTTAGGCAAAAAAAGGTAAAGACAAACAGTATTAACTCTAGTTAACTCTAACTCTATCATCTATATCGGTTATATGCTGTATACAGGGTCATTGGGGGCTTGGAGCCTATCCCCTAGGGCATACACCCTGGATGGGATGCCAATCACTTGCAGGGCACACATACACACACTCTCATTCACACACTACAGGGCTGTTTAGGAAGGAATTTTGCATATTTTTGTACTGTGGGAGGAAACCCACAAGCACGGGGAGAACATGCAAACTTCGTGCACACAGACCCGAGGTGGGAATCGAACCCACTACCCTGGAGGTGCAAGGTGACAGTGCTATCCCCTACATCACTGTGCTGTCCTTTTAATATAATTAATTTTTTATAAAAACCATAAAACATAAAAAGAGCTGATTTTTAGTTATTGAATAACTTAAACAACCACTACACATTATATTGCATACCAGTTTGGATAAAATACATATGAATCGTTTGAAAGTCGAATTGGTGAGTCAAATGCTGACTCGCTAAAACCTGAATTCGAACCGCATGCCAAAAAATGGTGCTATTTTGTTCATTACAAAAAGGTGTTAAATCTAATTAAAGAGTTGCGATGTTTGTGTTTTCAATTAGGTGAAATGTGTAGACAGGCAACGGTATCGTTTTGTGGCCGAAAGAGTCGGCTCCTGAATCGAAGATACGACTCGACTCGCTGAGCGGAACCGTAAAACGCGCATGCGCGTGGCTACGCGGGGATGCAATGCGCTTGCGCATTGCCGACTGCAGGACGCAGGGAAGTGACAGGAGAGGTAAACAGTGTTAAAATTAAACGCTTTTCTCTTTCATTTAGGCAGAATTATTGGACGAAACCCGGACGGTCGGATACCTTCTCTACTTTAGGAGTAAGTTAAGTTTCAAAATGTTGGCCAGGGTTTATTAGTAATGGACAGTAAGCGTTGATGTTAGGGTTAGAGGCTGCACAGGCTTTACCAAGGCTTTGTATTGAACTGTAGAGTTTATGTGATGATCGGATCAGAGTTAATCAGATTCTCATCTATAATCGACCTATACAGTCTGATCAAAATGAAAGCAAAGATCTAACATTAGCACTGGGAGTGGATATTTATAAGACTTGAATTCTTGCTCCTGATTGGTCAGAAGGTGTTGATTAATTTTCTCTTACAGCAGCTCTGAAAGTCTTCTGTATGTTCAGCACTATAAAGCTGTCTGCATTACTGATTTCATTACAATGCACTGAGGAGGTTAATCATCAAAAAAGTAGTGCTTTGCAGTGAAATCCGCAGCAGCACTTCAGCGCAATCCTTAGTACTGGTACAGAGAGAAGCTGGCTGGATCAGATGTATTAAATCTTCTTAGCTAAATCAATAATGATTCGACAAGACAGAGACAAAAATGTCTCTGTCCTGTAGATCCCAGCTCATTCTGGAGAGGAGAGGAGGGGATCAGGAAGAGGACGTATTAATTAGCACACTAAGAATTGGACACGGCAAGCTTTTGTTCTAAACTAACATAGGACCACACTGGGGGAAAAAAAAGAGGAAATTCCAACCTTTAATTCAAGTGGGGGAAAAAAATCCCACACTAAGAAATAATTCTTTTACATCAAATCATGGGTAATCAATTATTAGCACCACTGATGTTTAATATTTTGTACAACCCCCTTTTGCCAACAAACAGCACCTAATCTTCTCCTATAATGTTTCAGAAGATTAGAGAACACAGAAAGAGGGATCTTTGACCGCTCCTCTTTGCACAATGTCTTTAAATCATCCAGTGACCTGACTCCTCTCCTCTGCACTCTCATCTTCAGCTCACTTCACAGGTTTTCCATGGGGTTGAGGTCTGGGGACTGAGATGGCCATGGGAGGAGCTTGATTCTATGTGTGTGGTGAACCATTTCTGTGTAGATTTGGCCACAGGTTTTGGGTCATTATCTCGCTGAAAGACCCAGTGATGACCCATCTTCAGCTTTCGAGCAGAGAACACCAGATGTTTCTTTAAAGTGTCCTGGTATTTCAAAGCATTCATGATGCCATGCACCCTAACAAGGTTCCCAGGGCCTCTGGAAGAGAAACAGCCCCACAGCATCACCGATCCTCCCCCATACTTCACAGTGGGCATGAGGTGCTTTTCTGCAGAGTCATCTTTTGTGTTCCACTTAGAGTGTTTGTTACAAGAAAGGTCTATCTTGGTCTCATCTCTCCCAGTTGAAGCCCCATTACCGCTTAGCAAACTCCAAACGTTTGCATTTATGATGAAAAGGTTTTTTCTTTGCATGCCTCCCAAAGAGCTTGTTGGCATGTAGATGGCGTCTGATGGTTGTTTTGGAGACTTTGTGACCCCAAGATGCTATCATTTGTTGCAGTTCTTTAACAGTGAGCTTTGGAGAATGTTTTATTTCTCTTACCATCCTTCTCACTGTGCGTGGGGGCAAAATAAACTTGCGTCCTCGTCCAGGCTTGTTTRCTACTGTTYCAGTTTTTKTAAACWWCTTAATGATTCCTCTCACAGTAGATATGGGCAGGTGCAGGCGGGCGGCTATTTTCTTGTACCCATTGTGTGGTTTGTGAAGGTCGACACACATCTGCCTTACTAGAACGCTGTGTTCCTTTATCTTCCCCATGTTGAAGAGTGGATAAGAGAAATGGCCTCTGTGTCACGTCATATTTATACCCCAGGGAAGCAGGAAGTGATTAAATTACTAATTAAATGTTCCTAGATACTCTGATCAAATTTGTAAACTACTGTAGAAATGACAGAAATACTTCAATTACATGTATTTTCTATGAATTGTTAGGGGTGCCAATAATTGTGGAACAGGTTATTTTTAATGAAAAATAATTATTTGATAGTCAAGGATTTTTATTTCCCCTTAAAATTCACTTTATATTCACGTTATATTTTTCCACAATTTTCAGTGTGACAATATGCTTCTGCAATAAAAACTGAATTTATTTTAAGGCTTTTAACTATTATGGATCGCCGAATGGTTCCGACATTTTGGAGTGTTGAGCCCGTCTGAGGTGTTCCTGCTCTCTCGTCGACTTCCAATGATGTTCTTCCACTCTTGAAGCGCTCGGGCCCCCTCAAAACACCTCGAACGCCTCAATACAGCAACAGTTTCATGCAGAAGTTCACATTCGCTCTTTATTCTAACTTGCTGTGATGAAAGGAAAAAAATGATGATAACTGGTAAAAATCTTACATTTTAAAAACTCATGTTTTCACAGATATTTACTCTGAATGTGATTTTGATGGTGTAGACGCTCGTCATATTCAGGATCCATGTCTTTTTTGGTGAGTTTCACGTCTTATACACCCATAAAACATGTTGGTGTGAGAAATCCAAAAAGTCAGGTTAATGGAGAGAGTGTTGAGCGTGATACTCGCTTCGCCTTTAATCAGTCATCCTTTGTTTTTCATACAAAAGGTTTTGAGAAAGCTAAAAGTGTTAACTTGAAGGGCTGACTGCGTTTGTGTGTTTAGCGTTGGGTGTCGGAGAAGCTGAGCGTGGAGAGTCTGAGGGATTTGGACTTGTTTGGAGGTAAGTACTTTAACCCAAGCCTGTGCTGATGCTGTGCTTATGTCATGACCCTGAGCCAGGCTTTATGCTGTATGATTTTTAGAAACCATGGCAAACAGAAACTGCACATAAAGAGACAAGGACACGCGACCCTTTTCTAAAAGCTACCAGTAAGATGCTAATATTAGAGTATTGGAAAAATTAAATAAAATAAAATTTAGTTAAATAAATAAACAAACAAGAAAAAAGCATTTATACCTAGCTAAATGTTTGTGTTTATGAACGTAAAACAGAACGTAGTCATTTTTTTTTTAAATCCGATGCGTACGGTTAGCAGACATGACATCATCTGAGTGATAAAAATCGTACGTCAAGAATTTTTTTTCAAACGCATCCTTTGCAGGTATTTTACATTTTCTAAGTATGTGTCTCAAAGAAAAAAAACATGACTTATAACACAGCAAAAAATACCCTTTATAGTCAGTTATAAACCGTGTGTACTGTAGTTCAATAGTATTTGCATCAATTTTTTTTTAAGTTAAAAATGTGCATAATGTATTTTATTTATTTATTTATTTATTTTAGTTAAAGTCCCAGGGAACCTGCATCTGTGATTGCTTTGTAAGTTATTTAAAGTCAGTCGAATCGATTCAGTCCGATTTTTGGCCGTTGCAATTTTCGATTCATATTTGTACAGCACAAATATTTATTGTTTGATTTGTTTCAAGCGGCTATATTTCTCACTAGTGTTTTTAAAACTTTAAAACAGTAAGCATTAAAAAAAAAATCCAAAAATTGTTTTTAGATGTCATGTCTCATGCAAGGCGACAATTGTTTTTTTCCTCCTCCCCCTTCCAGTAGGTGGCGGTATTGCACCAACCAAGTATAAGCTCAAAATCGGAAGAAGAAGCAATAGTCCCGTATTTGTCGAGGGGTGGATGAGCAGGGGAGGATCAATTGAATTGATCAACAAAACATAGATTAAATTTCCTAATTGATTGAATCTCTCAGCTATAGTCTTCATTTTGGTTAAAATTTTTCAAGTTTTACAAAGTCATGCTGGATGTCTGAAGCAAATTTAATCAAACACTGTTTGCGGTTCCTCTTCGTGTTTGCTTGTTTTACTCGTTGGCCTTACCTGTTTTCATCAGTTTAATGAAATGTTTAACTAAACTTAAATCACCTAGCATCAATAACGTGATGTGTAAAGTTATACAGTCAGTGTGTTTCAGGTCACGATCATACCACAGTACAGATAATACGAGGTCTGTCTGAAAAAAAGCCATCCATTGTCAAGATAACGAGAACGGTTTGCATGACAGTGACGTAACCTGGCAGGGAAAGAGAGTGGACCGGAATTGACTGGAAAGTGAACAATGATGACTTCACTGTACTAGTCAGTGAGGGGCAGGACGCTGTTGAGTGAGCATGTGTACTGTCTGGCCGTTGCATTTAAAGTGACTGGGCGAGTAGGGCAACATATCTATGTAAAAAAAAAAATTACGTTAAACTTGGACATTATTTCGTGAAAATCATTCTGAAGATTTTTTGAGGACGATGCAATGAGTGCATCCGATCACCAGGTGATTTTACGCCATGTTCCCTGGCACTTTATGTGCAAAATGTCTTGCCTGCAGTACTGTATATCCTGCCTAAAAGTTGCGGTGATTGAAGCTTTACATATTTTATTGCAGTGTTTTTGCTTTACATGACTCATTTTGCTGTCACATTGATTTACCCAGAATTGTTCCTTGCTGCTCCGCTCATATCTGTTTGCATCTGGCTGCTGCCGCCTGTTCCTTTGGCATAAAACTTGTATTTTAATGTTAAGTTATTTAAAAAATTAAAAAACAAAGAGCATACATTGAGGAGTACATTGGTGATTTAATGTTTTGTTCAGGTAAGATGAAATTTCCTTTCAAACATCACATTTTCTGATTCTGGTGTGTAGGTGTGGTGTATCCAAGACAGGTAGGTCTGTGTCTCTGTAGCATCCACGTCAGATGAAGGATATTATTTCAGTTTTCGTGTTTTCTACTCCCTTGAGAAAAGATACTGACACTAGGAGATAAAATGATGACAAAACTTTACAACCATCTTTTTCATGTATTATGAAAAAGGATGCACAAAGCCTTCAGACTTTGAATGAAATTTTTATGGGTAAAGGTAGGAAGGGGTAGACTTGATGGGAGGGGTTGAGGGTGGGCTCAGTAGATGAGTTGGTAAAGGTGGACTTGGGTATGAAGGCAAAAGTAGACTCAAAGAATAGGTGGTGGATGGGCAATATTAGGATTGAAAGGTGGGTGAGGTTGGTCTTGACAGGTAGGTTAAGGGTAGATAAGTGTGTTCTTTGTGGGTGGGGAAGGGCTGGATTGTTAGATGAGCAGGTCTGGGCTAATGATTTGATTGAGGGTGGATGTGGGTGGGTGGGCGGGCAAGGGTAGGCTCACTGGCTGGGTTGGCAAAAGTGAACTTGTGGTGGGCTAGGTGTTGGGTTCAATGGGTAGGTTGAGTGTGGGTGAAGGAGGCCTAAATGGGTAGGTTGACTGGGTTAGGCAAAAGTGGGCTTAAAGGGTCAAGTAGACTTTTAGCAAAATTGAGCTTGGAGGGTGGGAAAGCTTGGTCTTGACAGGTAGCTTGAGGGTAGGTAGCTGTGCATTTGTTTGACTGTGAAGGGGCAAGTTTTTTGCCAAATAGTTGATTGAGGGTGGAAGTGGGTGGTCAAGGTTATGCTCATTGGTTGGGTTGGCAATAGTAAACTTGTCATGGGCAAGGGTGAGTTCAATGGGTAGGTTACTGGTGGGTGAGGGAGGTCTCGATGGGTAGGGAAAGGGTGGGCAAGTGTGGGCTTGTAGGCTGAAGTAGCCTCAAAGAATAGGTTGAGGGAGGGCAGAATTGGGCTTAAAGGGTGGTGAAGCTTGATCCTGACCTGTAGCTTTAGGGTAGGTAAGTGTGCACTTGGTTGGTGGGGATGGGCTGGATTTATAGATGGCAATGAGTTGAAGGAATAGGTGAAGAATAGGTTGAGGGTGGGCAAATTTGCGCTTGGAGGGTGGGCAAGCTTGTTCTTGGCAGGTAGCTTATTGGTAGGTAAGTGTGCACTTGGTTGGTGGAGAAGTGCTCGATTGGTGTGGGGAACGTTTGGCCAAATTGTTGATAGAGGGTGGAGATGGGTGGGCAAAGTGGATGGATTGCTGGGTGCATTGATTGTGGGGTTTGATGGACAATGATGAGTTTCATGAGAGAATTGAGTGTGGACAAGGGTGAACTTGACAGATAGGTTGGACAAGGATGGGTTCATTGGGTGGGCATGGATGGGCTTGTTGGGTAGATAGGGGTGGGCTTAATGGGAGGGTTAAATGTGGGTAGCGGTTAACCCTCACGCATTGGTTAAGGGTGTGATAGACAGGTGGGCTGTGAGTGGGTTAAGGATGGGCTGGATGGGTAATTGAAGGTGGGAGGGAGTCTTATGGGATTTTAAATGTATAATTACATTAACAGAATTTTGAAAAGAAGTATAGACATATTGAGAGAGAGGATGCCGAAGACTCCTGTGAAATATCACATGAACAGACACATGATAAGCCATAAGTCATCATTTGCAGATTTAGTTTGGCGTTGTAATTTGAAAATGTTTGAGATTTACAGATTCACTGCTTGCTCTGCATATGTTGCAAACAGTGAATTTTAGCTACTGTTTGTGTCTGAGTTTTGTCATCAGGAATCTTCAGCAACTTTAATTGTAACTATGACGCAGAAAATGAATGCAGCCCAAGAAAGTGGTTTTGTTGGCATGGCAGAAGCTCCATCGAAGCATAATGTCACATTATCAGACCCTCATTAAATCCCGGTTGTTTGTGTATCTGTGTGTCTTCTGCGTCATTTGCGTGGTGTCTCTACCCAGAGCAAGCTCAGGCAAGCCCACTCAGGAAAGTAAGTGCGGGATCTCTGTTTGCTTTTGCAGCCATGCATTAGCCCGTGTGTGTGTGTAAGCATGCGTGACTGTGTGATTTTTGTGTGAAGGTGTAAACGTGGAGTTCTAATAGGTGTGGTGGTGTACAAGTAAGCGTGTGTGGTGGTGTACAAGTAAGCGTGTGTGTGTGGTTCCATCCCCTGTGCTTGAGTGCATGCACTCATTGTGCTGCTGTTTGACTTCATGTATTGACACTCTTCATTAAGATAGATTGGACTTGCATAGGCAAGAACATCAGTATTGGGCAGATGGATTCAAGTACTGTTTAATAGCACTGCCACATTGACATGTTGAGGAAAGTGCCAGTCACCCACTTGTGAATGTGAATGGCCACCTCTCCCAGCCTGAGAGCACGGCCAGTTTTGCTCCTTTAGCCTCCCAGCCACAGATATACAATTACAATCTTTAAACATACACTCTTAAAATCTGTTAATGTTGATGGTACAACATACAAGTTCCTATGCAAGTTGTTGCTTATTAGGACAACAGCAATAAAGTGATCCTGGTATGCTCCTTCCAGCTACTTATGTTGATTGTATAAACAGTTAATCAACACTTTCAGTTAATTCAATCAGAATTGAGATTTCAATTTTAACTACAATATATGAATATCTCCAGAACCTCATTTTTTCTAATTGACTGGTTAACTGCGTAAAATATTGTAAGCAATGTAAATGTGTTTTGTGCACGAACATGGTGTGTATCGGTTAGTAATTTTGTACTAGATTTAAACACTAGTGATGCTGTAGTTTAGTTTAGTTTAATGTTTTGTAGGGATTTCGAATTCTAGCAATATGCAAATGTGTACGCTGCTTCTCCTTGGATCTGGAATTTGCATACTAAAACCTGATTGGCTCTTATATTTTGTGTTATATATTGAGATTTGTAGTAAAAAATACTTAAATGTACTTGTACTGTATGTAACTTTAGGTGCAGCTATAAGGGGATAATCAGTACGACACAGTATGTGAAAAACCTGAACTAATAGCTAACTTATTAGTATTATTATTATTATTATTATTATTATTATTATTAATAGTTAATAATAATAATTAACTTTAAAGTAATAGCAGTGACAACACGTTTGAAAGTGCCTCAAAACGCATACGTAATCAAAAAAAAAAGAAATCGGTTTAAGTAGAATCATCTGAAACAAAAAAAAATAGATTGTAAAAGTTTAAATGAAGCACACACAAAACCATATTTGTACTAAAATAATTGGAATAGGAAAATTCAGATTGCTTTTCCATTTTATGAATACCCATAAAATGCAATATTAATAAAAAAAGTGAAACACAACAAAGAAACAAAAATATATTTTCAAAACCAGCTTTAAACAGTAAGAATTGTTTTTTATAAAATTAGCATTTTTTCCCCATCACTTATTGCAGTGTATCCTTTCTTTTTGCCACAGTGACATTTTCTCTGACAATTAAAACAGACCTAAAGAGAAAATGGTGTCCACTTTGACTATTGATTTACCATCATCCAAACATAAAAAATAAAAATAAAAAATAAAAAACAGAAAAATTGCAAATGGCATTTTTTTCCAATGGCATGTTACTTCAGATAAATCCCAGCCAAACATTAATAAAATTGCGATAAAAGACCATAAATTCACGTTATGAAAGTAGGAAAACCTTTTTTCAAGATCCTTCAGCAAACAAGCTCAGAGTGTTTGCTAGTGTTGAGTGAACTGGCCAATCACAATCTGGAAAAATGGGGGTGTGGCCCTGGGTAAAAATTTATACATTTAGATTTGTTAAACTTACAAAATCAAGTATATATTGAGATCATATTCTCATACCGTACATTTAAGTAATGCAATAAATCTCACTTTTTGAAATGATATTTACTTAACCTGTTTGCACAGAAACAATTTTTGGGTTAACATTTCAAATGAAAAACCTTAAACTGTAATTCAGTTCAAAACAAGAAACTTGGTAGGAATAAGTTAGGATGAACTTGGACATTAACCCTTGGACATGAGTGCTGTGCTTGTTTTTCATTAATGCTTCAGTGATCATGTCAGCTTTGTGGGCTGCCGTGGTCTTCAGGCCACACTAAATGGCTCACTGTCGGTGTGTTTGATATTGTTGTGTGTGTGTGTGCGTGTGCGTGTGCGTGTGTGCGTGCTGTTAATCTCCTGATGCTGAGCGGAAACGATGGCTTCAGCATGTGTAAACTGAGCTGGTGTTTCATGTCTTCAACTTGACAACACATGCCAGAATCCTATTCCTCAGGCCTGGCCTTGCCCTCTTGTTGCTTCAGAAACCCTGTAATGTTTTAACTAAAGGTGTCTTGCAGCTTTAAATCAAATTAAACATTTGAACGTTTACCGTTTCTCATGTGGAAACGCATCAGATTAGTTTGCCTATAAAGTGGTGCACTGTGAGAGACACACTGAGTCTGGCAAATTTATTAATAAAAATTGTAATTCCCTTGGTAAGGTTCCTCAGACTTGTGACTGGATCATGCTGACGGAGCTAAAAAAAGAACTGTTCTTTGTAAAAATGTTGTCACATTCTGTGATATGTAGTAAAGGAATTTACCACTCCCAAGTATTAACCTTAGAGTGCCTACCTATGATAAAAACATATTTACAAATATTTTTGCAATAAAGATATACACTGATCAGCCATAACAATAAAATGCCTTTCCTAATATTGTGTAGGTTCCTCTTATGTAATCAAACCAACGCTGAACAATCAAGATATGGACTCCAGAAGACACCTGGAGGTGTACTGTGGTGGTTTCCTATTAATTGCATGGTATTCATGGATTAGACTAGTTAGTCCATAAGATTCTACAAACGCTCAGATCTGAGAAATTTGGAGACCATGACATCATGTTCCCCAGACATTTCCTAAATAAAAATTTAACTCTGACATGCAACTCTGGGTTCCGAAACCCTTCTTTCATAGCCACAAATGACTTTTTCAGCAAATTGTACTCCAGTTGCTCTTCAGACGCCCATGACTGTGTCTCCAGGTCACGAATTGTCCTTTCCTACCTTTTGGTAGGTATTACCCACTGCATACCGGGAAAATCATAGAAGACCTGCTGTTTTGGAGATGCCCTGACCTAGTCTTCTAACAATCACAATTTGGATCACATTAAAGCCTGTCTTGCCCATTGTTCTTGCTCCTAGCACATCAACTTCAAGAACTGACTTTTTACTTGCTGCCTGACGTAATGTATCTCTCTTGACAGGAGTCAGTATAAGGAGATAATCAATATTATTTACTTCACCTGTCAGTGCTTTTAATGTTATAGCTGATCGATGTAGTTTTCTCATAAATAGTGCCATGACCCAAGAATAACTAGCTAATGGACAGCAACTAACAAAAAGTATTTTTACATAATGTTTCTAACGTATTGAATCAAGTAATACCTACATGCAGTATCAATACAGCTTTTTAGATTGGCTGAAACAGTATTATTAACTGAAATGTCATCAGTTTACTGTTGATCCTAAGTCAACATAAAGTAAACGTTTGCCAATGTTCAAGGTTTCATGACTATATCAGTGCTGTGGTGTAATAGAGGATTAGCCGCTGCAGCAGTAGCATCAATTGAACAATTTGTTATATCCTCTCTAGTTTAATAAGCACTCTTTAATTTAAAAATTAATGTAAATTTTTCTTCTATTAATGTATGATTCTAAAGTCAATTACTATTATTTTTCTGCTTGAGTAGAATTCCAGCCTGTAGCTTTGAGGAAGCTGTGAGTCTCTCATTAGCAAAATGTTTTCTAGTGTGCCACTTGGGTAGCTAGCTGATGACACTGTTAAAGACAACCTGAAATGAACTCTTTTTACTGTATTTTTGCTACTGTATTTTTTGCTTGTGGGTTCTTTGTGTTAAACAAACAACATAGACAATTTTTTTTACCCAGCTACGTTTACATTGACAGTAGATATGGGTGAAAAAATCAATTAAATTACGGGTCGGGATTCTTTTGTGTGGGAATTAGTGCATCACCTCAATGACTCCAAAATCTTGGGTTGTTTTATTATTTTTTAAATTATGTATGTTTGCATTTAAGATGGTACAATTTTGCAGTTACTCTATGGTGCACTCTCAACTATTAACACATTGAGATATATTTTTTAAATTATGATATTTATAAAAACATGATACTAACAGAATTTCAATACAAATTGTATCGACACCTGGGTATCATGATAATATCGTATTGATATGGTCCATTGTGATTCCCATTCCTAATAAACAATATTTCTTCAGGCTGATTAAAATTTTTCCAATTGAAGAGTTCAATTTAACTTTTTACATGGATGCTGATCTGATTACAAAAAATAAATTAAGTGTTTAAACAAATTATACATTTTCTGTCCACCTTAAAAGTGTTTAATCTGCTGGAAAAAGAAAACATCAGAACAAGTATTTTTTTCCAACTTTGAGGTTAGATTAGGAAAAAATCTCCAACTTCCCATATTTTCCAATAAATTCTGCCTTCTGCATTATGAATGGTCAGTCTTGTCTATGATTGGTTAGATGCTTTACTATGTACGAAATGTGAGCCAATCGGTGCCCAGAGATCCAGTGGATTAAAGTCTGAAGTACAGTGGAACCTTGGATTACGAGCATAATTCGTCCCGGAAGCGGGTTCGTATTTCAAAACACTCGTAAACCAAATATAAAATTTTCCCATAAGAAATAATGAAAACTCAAATAATGCGTTCCATAGCCCAAAAAAATAAATACAGAAAAATAATTAATAATAATATATAAAGTAAAAATAAAACAAATTAACCTGCATTTTACCTTTAAAAAAGTTAAAATAAATCCCAACAGATAAATCCGTTTGTGCGTGCAGGTGCCGTGTATTTGTGTGCGTGTGTGCGTGTGTGTGAGGAATTGGCCCCTTCCCTCGCCTCATCTTACACAGTAAAACTCCTCCTCCCTCCCCCCACCTCGCTTTTTAAGTTTCACAACAAACACGCACACACAACGGAAACACTGTTTTAATGGGAAAAAAAATAAATCTCTCCAATGACACTCGCGTGAACGCAGACTAACGGAATCACTGCTGTAAAGTAAAAAAAAAACAAACACAAATGAACCAGCACCTTACCTTTGAAAAGAATCGCGACAGAGCAGAGTTTTTGTGTAGAGCAGTGTGTGTGTCTGTGTGAAGCCGGGGAGGGGGGGGTGTAAAGGCAAGAGAGAGTGTGTGTGTGTCGGTGTCAAAAAACCTGGCACTTGTAAACCTAGACATGCTCGTTTTTCAAGTCAAAATTTATTAAAAATATTTGATCGTCTTGCTAAACCAAGTTACTCACAATCCGAGGTTCCACTGTAAAGACGTATGTAAGAGAGTGAATGGAAGCAAAAATTCCCTTCTAAAAATCTCTCATGTTCTCTAAAGTTAGCCCATGTGGCGCGAACGTCTGCAGAAAGAGTAAATTTATTCTGACGAGAGAAAACGTTGCAAAAGTGTTTACATGGCTAATATTTACCAACTATTCAACACAGATTTTCACCTTTTTTCATTTTGACTGAAAATTCATTCTGAATTAGCTTTCATGTAAATGGCCATATTGTCTGTAATCTTCCACATAAATGTTTTGAAAATTTTATATATTTTTTCTTTTTCTGAGGTGAATATTTCATCACCCCTCCCCCACACTCCGCGACTGTTAAGTGTAAAAATGCCGAGTCACCTTCAGCTCCTACATGTTTGTTTGAAGGTTAAAATCAAGATCTCCTACCTCATGTTTGGTTTTCCTGATGGATATAATCCAAAAAATTCTTCTCAAAAACGGGTCATATTATGGAAGAAATCTGTTTGTTTTCATTCCATGTTGTCTTTTTAATGTTAGCTACTTAAGCGTAGCTGCTAGCTTGTTAATTGCTTTCCAATTTGTTTAAACACTGCTGTTTAAACTATTCTTGATGTTGTTATGTAATTGAGTGACTCTGGAAAGATTAAAGCTGTGTGTGTGCGTGTGCGTGTGCGTGTGCGTGTGCGTGTGTGTGTGTGTGTGTGTGTGTGAGCGATCTGATTGGCACATTGTGAAAGTTTTGTGCACTTTGTTGAAACTTTCCTGTTTGTTTTTTGGCGTTTCAGTGAGTGTGTATATATTAAAATGTGTTGAGTGATCACGTTCATGCCTTGTAGTAGGAAGTCAAGATTTCAGTTTTAAATATGTTCATCGATCAGCCAGAACATTATGATAAATCTTATGCTTAATATTAAGTCCCCCCTTTTGCCTCAATAACATTGATAGACTGTGTGTTCTGACACCTTTCTATCACAACCAGCATTCACCTGTTCATCAGTTTGATCTACACTAACTCCCTTATTATTCCCCATGTCTATCACTGAGCCTTGACCACCTATGACCCTGTCACCAGTTTACCGGTTTTCCGTCCTCAGATAACTTGTGGCCTTTTGTCAAAGTTACTTAAATACTTATGCTTGCCCATTTGTCTGCTTTCAAGACATCAAACAGCAGCTAAAGAAAAAAGGGTTCACTAGCTGCATAATACACAGTATCCCATCCACTTTGTACTGTAGCTACGGTAAGACGTGCCACCATGTAATGGCTTGACAACCGGGTTAGAGCAACTCCAAAACTGCAGCTCTTGTGGAATGTTCCCGGGTTGCAGTGATCAGGACCTACATAAAGTGATCCAAGGCCGTGAACTGGCCATAGGGACATGGGCGGCCAAGGCTCACTGATGCACATGAGGAGTGAAGGCTGGTCCGTGTAGTCCGTTCCATTAGAAGCGCTAGTGTACTGTAGCTCAAATGAGGAACAGGTTAATGCCTTGGTTCTGATAGAAAAGTGTCAGAACACACAGTTCATTACTGTTTTAGGGACATAGCGGGGACCTGCTCAATATTACGTGCGTCGTCATAATGTTATGGCTGATCTGTGTGTAAACATCTCTTTTCATCCACTACAGCGAACTTTCTGCCTTTTAAATAAACAAAATAACTTACAAATGAGCCAGGAGCAAATCTTAACTTTCCAAATCTTAACTTTTAACTTTTTAGGTTCAGGTTTAAGCAGGTCTCGCAGGACGACTTTTTTTTTTTTTGCAGTCTAGGATGTGATCCCACAACCTTAAGATAATAAATATCGTGTCACTATACCTGCCGTGTTACAAGTTGACGTGCTCCTACAAGACATTAAAGATTCCCTAAATGACTGAAAAGCCTAACAGACCCGAAGACCCAAGTGTTCTGTTTAGCACTCCTTATTTTTTCATTGCCATAATTTTTAATACAGGATTTTATTTTTAACATTATTTAAAGTGTGTTTTTATGCGGTTTGTGTGTGTGTGTGTCTTACATCGATCATGCTCTGTTCCAGGCCCATGAGGACAGTCGTGAATCTCTGAGCTCCCTCCCACATCGGGACACAATGGGAACCTTCTTACCTGACAGCAGTGCCTACGAGCTCCTCAGCGTCATCGGTCAGACGCTTCACCTCCTTTATTATTGATAACTCTATAAGCTTTATTCATATAAGACTTTTTTCATTTCCTACAATGTCTCTGGGCTCTTTATTTTCAGTGACAGTGGAACTGGAAGGAATATTATAGTACTGTGCAGAAGTCTTGAGCCCCCACACATTTCTTTAAATTTTGCTTCCGAAGAGCCAGACTTTTTTTTTTTTTGGATTTTTTCCCCGATTTTCTCCCTAATTTAGTCGTGTCCAATTCCTCCCCGTCACTAGGGGGCTCCCACATTAAGGCTACTACTACCACTCAGCCGGGAGGGCCGAGGACTATCGCGTGTTTCCTCCGAACCACGTGACGCCAGCCGACCGCACCTTTTCGAACTGCTCGCTCGCGCACCATTGGGGGCGGCGTAACACACTCGGAGGACAGCGCTATCCGCTCTCTCCGTTGCACGAGCTCACAGACGACCCTGACTGGCTGTAGAGCCGTGATTAATGTGGGAGCACTAAGTACCTCTCATCCCTCCCCTCTGAGAGAGCTCGGCCAATCAGCTCTCTCTAGACGAGTCTTTTTAATGTAGTCTTGAGGAATAGTTCTTTATTTGGCTCTCGTATATTTTCAGTCCCTGAATCATTAAAGCATAAAAACATCTAACTGGAACAGACGAGAGGGGAAATGAGGTCGCCGCTGAGGTTGCTACACAAACGCGCTGTATCTTTGCAGCCTGCGACAGTAAAACATTGATTCACTTCATTACGAGAGAGAGTGTTTCTTTCTTGTGATTTTTATTTTTTATTTTTTATAAAGTCTGCCAAATATATTGGTCAGTGTTCAAGCTGGAAATGCTGAACAGAAACTGCAAGTCTTTTTATATAATCTTGGTTGCTATTGTATCACAAAACACGAGGGCCAATCAGGATTCAGCGTGCAAATGAAGCTGTTCCAATGATTAACAGATGGACGATTTGAATTTGTATTGAACTATTGTGGAAGATAAAATATCTTGATGATTTGAAGTGTTAAAAGCTGTATATTCTCTGATATTGTTTACTTTCCTGTGTGTGTGTGTGTGTGTGTAGGACATGGTCTGGAACACCTGATGACGGTGAACTTGGCTCGATACAAGCACACTGGGGAACGCGTCTCCATCCGAAGGATTGATATGGAGTCTTGTACCAACGACATGGTCAAACATCTACAGGTCTGCAGCACCAGCATGTACATTTAGAACACAATAGTAAATGATGACGGTGGTTTTGATGCGTCCCTGTGCGAAGACGACCAGAAGATGCTAAATGAGCAACATGACCGTGTCAAGACGTGCGTCTGAAAACTTAACTTTGTTGTTGTTCCATCAGGAGGAAATCCACGTCTCGAAGCTGTTCCACCATCCGAGCATCCTCCCGTACAAGAGCATCTTCATCTCGGAGAACGAGTTATGGGTGATCGCACCCTTCATGGCCTACGGTGAGCGATGAAGGACATGCTGATATTTCAGTATAGGGTTTTTAAAATTTTTTAAAATACAGCAGTTAGAGAGAGAGTGTGTGTGTGTGTGTGTTTGGATTGTGGTGGTGGTGTTTAGGTTCAGCACGAGATTTGATCAGCACTCACTTCACACACGGTTTGAGCGAGCTGACCATCGCGTACATCCTGCTCGGAGTTCTGCGAGCACTGGAGTACATTCATCACAACGGATATGTGCACCGGTGAGCACACACACACACACACACACACATACACAGGAAGACAAGTCTTTCTTATTTTCGACTGAAATAATTATCAAAGGAAACATTATGGGCTGTAAATGACTTCCTTTTACTGAATGTATTTATGTTTGAAAATCTATTTCTTTGCAGTAAAACCACTAAACGAGTCTCTCTCTCTCTCTCTCTCTCTCTCTCTCTCTCTCTCATCTCCTATGTTGCGTGTGTTTGTTATTTGCCTGGTGTGTAGGAGTGTGAAGGCGAGTCATATCCTGATCTCAGCGGATGGGCAGGTCTATCTCTCGGGTCTGAGGAGCATCTTCAGTCTGATCCGACACGGCCAGAGAGCACGCGTGGTGCACGACTTCCCCCAGTACAGTGTCAAAGTGCTGCCCTGGCTCAGCCCGGAGGTGCTACAACAGGTAGACACAGTGCGCGCAGGCAGACACACACACACACACACACACACAACAAGACGCCACCACAGGGCTCCACTAATCCTTCAAGTGCGTGTGTGGTATACAACTAACGTATTCATTCTTCACTTTGTTTATTTATATCAAATATTTCTAATCTCTGACTAAAATATTTGGATTATCTTGATCCTTTATTATATGACACATAGGAGAATAAGATATGAAGAAGTTTCTGTGTGTGTGTGTGTGTGTGTTTTTTTTACAGAACCTTCAGGGCTACGACTTCCGCTCAGACATCTACAGTCTGGGAATTACAGCTTGTGAGCTGGCCAATGGTCATGTGCCGTTTAAAGACATGCCCGCTACACAGGTAGACCTAACACACACACACACACACACGCACACACTTACTGTATATACAGACACATGCAGGAGTGTCATAATTATGTATTTCTCAATATTTCATTATATAAAAAAATTATAAAAATAATTATTTTACAGCAGCCTTAAGATGAATTGGTCAGAAAAAAAAACACAAGATCCATCACACGGCCAATAAATATGATTTTTTTTTTTCAATTATGTACAACTATAAAGTTTGTTTGCACTCATTCAGACCTGCCTATGATTGTTTTTTTCGTTCTTTCCTCAGATGCTGTTGGAGAAGCTAAACGGTACAGTCCCATGTCTGTTGGACAGCACCACCATCCCGCCGGAGGAGCTGGGTATGAAGTCTTCACGCTCCGGGGCGGACTCCGGGATCTGCGAGGGCCCCGGGGCCGGTGGGGCTCGTCACACTAACGGAGAGCCCAACCCCTACAGCAGGACGTTCAGCCCTCACTTCCACAACTTCGTCGAGCTCTGTCTGCAGAGAGACCCAGAGAATAGGTGAAGGTCACGGCCACGGTCACACCTTGTAACTGAGTGTAGCGCAGAAAGCTCTTCGGGTTAGAATTACGAGGGAGGGGGAATGAGGGAATTGTGAGAAATTATGTTGAAATTGTGGCAGGGAAAAGTGAGAATTGTGTAGGGGGGGGGGAGTGGGAATTGTGTAGGG